>JAOWBP010054164.1:0-10075 GCA_028571105.1 Tragopan temminckii
CTCTCAGTGGAAAACTTTCCCCTGACATCTAATCTAAATCTTCCCTCCCTTCGTTTTAAACCATTCCCCTTTTTCCTACCACTATTTACCTCCATAAAATATTTATTTCCCTCCTGTTTATAATCTAATCTCCCTTTTTAATTTTAGAAGGCCATAATGAGATCACTCCAAAGCCTTCTCTTCTCCAGACTGAACAAGCCCTGCTCCTTCAGCCTGTCTTCATGGGAGAGGTGCTCCAACCCTCTGATTATCTCTGTAGCCCTCCTCTGGGCTTTCTCCAAAAGCTTGACATTTTTTTCTGTGCTGGGGACACCAGACCTGGATGTAGTTCTCCAGGTGGGGCCTCACAAGGGTAGAGCAGAGGAGGAAAATCACCAAACAGCCCAGTGCCTGGGCTAGTTTAACAGTTTTGCTAGTTTTGCTTGCTGGAATGCCTCTTGTTCCATTCTCTTGCAGTCCCATTTTTGATCTTTCTTTGTGAGTAGATATAAAGGCTTCAGCAGCTGCATTAAGTGGAATATAAAGTAATGCCAGTATCCCAGTATACCCCAAAACTCTTGCAGCTGGCTTGGTGCAGTGGGGACTGGGAGCACTTGAACCTTGCCTATTATCTCACTGTGTATTACTTTGGTCTTCCCTGACCAAACTACACTCAGGAATTTCACCAACAGGCCTGGTCCTTGCACCTTCTGTGGGTTTATAGCCCACCCTTTCTCTTGTAGATGAGTAGTCAATGAACCTACTGCCTTTCCTAATGCCTCGAGTGAAATCAGACGTCAACATGAGATCATCAATATAGTGGTACAGTTTGGTGTTACTGGGATTATTCCAGTCTGCTAGGTCACACGCCGCTAAGTTATGATGATAAGTAGGTAAAGTGCACATACCCTTGCAGCAGGACCTGAAAGGTCCACTGCCTGCCTCCCCACGTAGATGCAAACTGGTGTTGCAATTCTTCATGGAATGGGAATACTGAAGAATGCATTTCCCAAGTCTAGGACACAATGGTAGGTTTCTATCTCCCTACTCAGTGTATCCATCAAGGAGGCAATATTGGGTATGGCTGCATGAATGAGCAGCATGACTTTATTTAATTCTCTGTAATCCACTGTCGTTCTCCACATGCTGTCTGACTTTCATACTAGCCATACGAGGGAATTATACAGGCTATCTGCAGGTCTTATGATTCTTACTTTTTCTAGTTCCCGCACTGTTCCAGAGACTTCCCTCCTGTTCCCCTGGGAGTCTATATTGTTTAGTATTAGTAATCCAGCGCGGACCTGTCAGGTGAATAGGCTTGTGTTTTGCATGGTCTCTTAATATCACCTGCACTGCCCAGATACTAATGCATCTCTTTCTTAATCTGAACTCTCCCACAGTCATCTGGAGAGAGAGACTTCAAAGTGTATCTATGATCACCAGCACTGGGGGAATAGACAACTTATACTCGTAAGTTCTTAGCCGGGATGAAGGACCTTATCTTACAACAAGCTCCTCCCTACAAATACGTCACACTGGTGTCCATAATGTTAATGTCCATAAGCCCAACCCCCAGCTTCAACCATGTCTGGGTTACAAGGCTGTTCTGTCCCCCAAACCCACCAATCATCACCCTATCTTCATGGAATTTCGCTGGATCACCATACATAATTGAGGTTTCTGCGCCCATGTCTACTAACGCCATAATTCACTGTATGTTCTTCCAGGACCAAAAAAATAGTTCAATATAGGGCCTTTGGTTTCTTCTGGAGGCCCTAGGTGCAAGGGGGCTGGCATCCCCTGTCATGCAAGTAACTGGACAGTCAACAATTCTTTTTGCTCAGGTGGCTCAGACATAGAGGCCCAGGTCACTTGAGGAGGCTTTTTCCTTTTGTTAGGTGCTATGAAATCTTCCAAGTTCCATGTTCTTATTGGTACTTTTTCAGTATTTCTTACCCCTGCTTTTTTGGGGATATTTTGAAACTTTTTATTTTCCTCCAGCTGCCTTCATAGCTGGAGGAGGGCATGATTGGGCTGGTGATCAGTTTTTGCAAATTGAACCCCAGCCCAGATTAAATCATTAAAATTCTGTTTTCAGGATACCCACAGAGGTCCCAGTTGAGAAGTCTGTGGGGCAGGTCTCCTAGTTTTAGTTATAGGGAGGACCTCTGTCCCTTCCCATTTGAAGATATTGCACCTGGTCCTAGGGCACGCTGTTTCTTCTAGATCAGCCACCAACTGTGTGGTTTGTTGGACAACAGCCTCCAAGGCTACTAAAGGGTTTAGTATGGACACCAGTGTGACGTATTTGTAGGGAGGAGCTTGTTGTAAGATAAGGTAAGTCCTTCATTCCAGCTGAGAACTTAACCAGGTCTGGACTCTCAAAAGCATCATCATGAATCACCTCCTTCATTCCCAGTTCTCTGATATAATTTTGAAGTTCCTCCACTGAAGTCCTCAGAGCAGTTTTTATTGGGACACTGCTTTTATCTGGCCACATGATCCTACATGCGTCCATTATCCATTGAATCAGAGAATGATTTTCCTCATTATGCATCACAGTCACATGTGGGCCAAAAGTGTGGTAATGGATGCAAGTTTAGAAAATCTTGTGTCCATTAATAACCACACTTTCTGCCCCTTATGTCCCCTAATCTTAAGAGGCAAGCTGGTATGCTCTCCCGTGGTTTCTGTTTAAGTCATTGTAATAAATCCCTGAGTTTGGTAGCTGTGTGCAGGCATACTGTCACACATAATGTGGTGTGGGCAGGGGACTACTCCTCATACTCCTCATGTGACAACCCTGCTGGTCTATCTTGGACTTTCTTTGTTTTTTTTTTTGTTTGTTTTTTGTTTTTTTTTTTTTTTGAGTAATTACTGGTCTTATTTCTAGGGGATCTGAGGTTCCCAGAATAAGTTACTTTTGTTTTCCAGTTGTCTGATATGGGCTTCTAAAATATTATTTTCATCTTTCAATCCTTTCTCAGAGGAGCGATACACATTAATTGTAGCAGCAGCCATGCTACAGAGGATACTGCTACTACTCCTTCCTCAGCTGTCAAAAAAAAGTTTGTTCTAGTTTATACAAGAATTCAGCCAACTTACAAGGGGATTTAATAATGGGACCATTGTCCCTTATAGGTCCCAGAGAAATCTCTGCACCTTTGGCCGGAGCACCTTTTTCTCCTCTTTCTTCTCTCCCTTTGCTGTTCACAGGCCTGTTTCTTTCATTTTCCCTCTCTCCTCTTGCCTCTGTGGCATTCTTCCCTTTCCTAAGTACATTCTTCCAGAGCCACAGAGAGCTTCGCTGATGTCCCCTATTATAGGTCTAATGATGGAACTGACCACGTCCAGCACAGGTCATCCCTGGTCTCTTCTCAGAGCCCCTCAATGCCCTGAGACGAATTGCCCAGCACATTATATTTATTTGGAATACTGAGCAAGAAAATGCAGGTTGAAGAGAACTCAGTGGAATGAAAGTCACTGGAAGTGTTTTCCCAGCTTCTTGTAATGGAGGACACAAAGATCTTGACAGAAGAAGGGAGGCCATGCAAGGCAAACAACATCTGGATAAAGGAAGGAAAAGGTCAAAATACTATCTGGTCAGCTTTCTCTCTATTGGATGTGCTTTCTTTAACCTTATGTGACTTCGCTATGAGTTTGCCATTCTCTATAACACCAAGTCAAAGGGAAAAATGAACATATGATGGGATAGTAAGTCAGAAAAAAATGGGTGAAAATATTGTTACTTAGCATGGATGGCAATAATTTAAGTACCAAATTTTGAAATTTTTTATCAATATAGTTGGCAAATGCTAACAGAAAATGCTATTTTCTGTTACGGCTCTTGGTAAGAAATCCAAATCTAAAACTTCACTTGATATTTCACATCACACTCAATTCACTGTCAGTAGTGCCATCTAGCTGTTATAAGGCTGTACTGTGAGTTTTCAAGAATACCTTGTCTGGAAAGCGTTATGCTTGAGCATTGCAGATAATAACTGTGTTTTGTTCTAAATTAATGGAATTTTTCAGTAGAATTCTTAGGAAACTCATCTCATTTTAATCAATTACATTCATTATTGAACATTTCTTGGATTTTAGAGCTAGAAAAGCTTTCTGGGACATGAATGAAAACTCAGCCAGACAGATAAGGAATCTGTTTGGAGCAGTTCAAGAAATGTATACAATTATTGACATAGTAGATCAGCACTGATCATCCGAATAACAATCTCAGTGGCAGATATGTCATGCTGTGGCATGTTCCCCAAAGAAAACTGCACTTCATGGAAATGTTTACATGAAGACAGAAAAGTTCTCAACAGAGATTATTTTTCTGTGGTAAACATGACAAGATAATAGATAATTTTTAAATTCTTTGAACACAATTTTATTTTCACTGTTGAATTAGAAGAAAAAGATATCGAGTATGTAGCTGTTTTGGATGTAGTCATGTATTCCTGATTTAATGTGATGTTTCTGGAAATTTTTTTTCTTCCCACTAAAATTTTAAAAACATAATACAAAAAAATCAGAACAGATAATAAAACTAAACCAAACACCGTCTAGGCCAGGCACATCCAACCTGGTGCCCAAGGGCTATATGCATCCTGCCACAGATCACACTGCAGCCAGACCTCTGCTTTGTTTCATCATGATGGTGACTCTACCCCCACTGAGTAGCCTGGCTCAGCCCTGGGCACAACTCAGCAACAACCAACATGGGTGCGCTATTAACCCTCTCTGCGCTAAAAGCAGAGCATGGGGCACAGTGCAATGCAGGCTTAAGTTATAGCAAATAAGTTTATTCATTTTGATAAACTGGCTAAACACAGTCTTGTGAACAGTGAAAAAAATATACATATATGGCATATTTGCCACTCCATTTTCAGTTAACATAAATACATGGCCTGCAAATGTTTAAATTGAATGCATTGAGTTGCAATCAGACAATGTTTAAATTGAATGCATTGAGTTGCAATCAGATGTTCAACCGAAAAAATTGATTATGTCTATTGGACTTCTATACGCCTTATCTTAGCAGAGAGAACTATCTCTCACTTCACGAACATGCCATATTTTGGCAGTATGTATATTTGTGAACAAATGTTTTCAAGGATGAAGCACAGGAAGAGTAAAATTTCATCAAAAATTGCTGACAAACACCTTGAGAACTCACTAAGAATTGCAGCCTCTTCAATCAAACGAGATTGATGCTTTATTCAAGGTCAAATAACTACTATATATACCACAAATAACCCAAACCACTAGTTTTATCATTTTGTTGCTTTCCCTTTTCATGTTTTAATAAAAAATACTAAAAAATTTTGAAAATATATTACTTATATATATTAACTGCATTATATATTTTATGAGATCTGCTCTGAAAGTAATGCCTCCTATTTTATTATGTAGGCCTACAACATGAGAGGCAGATGTTGATGGTATGGCAGCAGTGGTTGGACATTCCCATCAATATTCAATTATAATTTATTGTTTTGTGACAGATGTAGCAGAGGGTCAATCTGACAAAATGCCATCTGACATTGAAGTACATATGTAAGCAAAAGTGTGGAGCTGAATTCTTTCATGCATAAAATGCTACAGTCACTGAAATTTATTGACACTTGCTGCACGTTGATGGAAACCAAACAGTGGATGTGAGCACAGTGGGTGGTGAGTTTCAGCAGTAGTGATAGTGATAGTACATCACTTCTGCTGGTGCAGATTTTTACAAGCATGACATGCAGACTCTTGTTCATTGCTAATGGAAATGTAGAGCTAATTATGGTGACTGTGTTGAAAAATATTGTTTTGTAGCTGAGAATTTGCTATATCAACTAGTGTTGTATTCTTTGTATCTGTTTTAATTTCCATTGAAATAAATAGAAGGCTATACTTTTGGAGCGACCTATGCAACCGAGACAATTCCTCTTCACTCAGTGCAGCACAGGCAAGCCAGATTATTAGACACCCATGATCAAGTTTTTGCTGGATGGTTTATTTTTGGTTTATAACATCATATGTTACCTAACTTGATAAAGATCCAGCACATCTGCACAGTGCACCTGCATCTTCACATGAGCCTTTTAGATGTGGAAGCATGGAAATATACCACACTTGGACAGCAACAAGCAGCTTTGTGAAAGTTCTGTGTTTCTCTGTGAATTAAATCACAGCCAGTTTGCTCAGATCAAATATTACAGTTATTTATTTATAGTTGTATTTTCCAACAAGAGAACATCTCAAAGGAGGTGTTTGTAACCATCAATAATGCCAGCTTAACCTCCTCTCAAGGAGTAAACAACATCTTCTATTTCTTATGTTTCCTGGTTTGTAACTCTAGTTTTGCAGTTCAGGTTGTTTACTCATTTGCACATGAATAACCTGAATGACATCACTGGGTTTTACCTATGTCATGGTTCTGTGTTTTTTTTAATTGGAATTCCACATCATAACATCACGCAGTGTACTGGGGGTTAAACAGTTAATGCTGCAGTTTCTTGGATTGTTGATATTTCCGGTCTCCTGAACTCAGAAGAAAAGAATGAACTACAACTCCCAGAAGATTCCATTTTTCCATTTCTGTTTTTCATTCAGAGGGAAAGATAAAACTGACCGGGAGTTACAAGACTTTCCTCTTCTTTCTTTGCTCCCCCGCTGTTTTGCCTACAGTATTAGTTACTCTACTAATGTAACTTTGATTTCAGAAACTCTTTCTTTCTCATTTTTATTTGATTTATTAGCTTCAATTACAGACAAATTGTATTATATTTTATTATCTCACATTCTACTACTATATTTAAGTTTTTCCTTAGCTAGTTGCTGCCATTATCATTTGTCCAGACCCATCTACCTACCTTTTCCTCCCCCATATGCCTTTTCCCAGAGTATGGGTCTGTGTGTCCCTTCACCTCCTTGTCATTGAACTAGGTCAAACCATGCCAAACCAAGACATAGAACTGCAGTAATTGACTGGAATATAGTAAAAGATGATCAGGAAAGAATAGAATCTAAGACCTCTTTCTCTTGGCTTCCTAAGATTTTGCACAGCAACAGTAAAAAGCTCTAGAATTATATTTCCAATAACAAAGCACAGAAGTTCATCTGTAAGTACACACAAAAAATATCAAACAAGTTAATGCCATTTTTATATCTATATTTTTCTGAGCAAAAACAAAAGCTTTAAAATGTGCAAAAAAATCTGATGTCAAAATAAACATCCAATAGTAAGAACAGTGGCATCCTATACAGTTCTGCATTTGAGTAACACATCAAAAATTACATGTGTATTACAGGCTTAAACAAGGAACGAAATGAGCTTATTTTGAAATAAAGTGTCACTGTAATTGTACTTTAAGCATGGCATAAAATGAAGGCAAGGCGAAATGGATACTTCAGAGCTATTGAGAGGGTAAAACAAGCTAAGAGCCAGAAGGAACCTTCAGTGCAGGCAGTTTTTGAAGATCAGGATGATCTTGGAAAAGGAGGTATAAATAAGACACATGAACATTTCTGGAATCTTACAGTGGTCCACAGTGACAACTACAGGTAGAAAACCATTTTAGCAAATTCCTGGGACTGTTCCAGGAATTTGAGCAAGTCTGTACTAAGGCCTCCAAATTGTCTAAGAGGAAAGATAAAAATGCTGCTACCCTGACCGTATGCCAATGCCTGTACCTGTACCATTTTTTTTTTTGCTATAAGGATAATAAATCTGGTTTAACTAATATTCTTATTAGAAAAACATCTAATCACAACTTCAGTATTTCTATGATGAAGTCACAAGCCTCATTAGGTCATAACAATGTTAATTACCCTTGCTGTTGAAAATGCATGGCTTATTTCCAGGCTGAATTTGTCTATGTTCATCTTCCAGTCTTGGCATTTAGCTGCCTTCTTAACCAATTTAACTTGGTTAAGAAGAACTGCTAGCAGATTTCTGGTTTGGGCTGTACGTTCTTACAGATGGTGACCAGGGCACCTCTTGGCTTTTATTCTAGCTTCAGCCACTCAGAACAGGATAAATCAGCCAAGAACATAGCTGTGTTTCGTCCCCTGCAATATGATTGGAAACATTTCTTCTACAGGCTACAAACTTGCCTTGAAATGGAGAAGTGTGTGTGAGCAGCCAAGGTCCTTTGCCTCAAGATACCTATATCCCTTCCACAATAACAGACATATAATGCAATGGTTACTGTGCTAGGTGAGGGTCATGGAGCACAAAAGAGCCTGGTGAAAGACACCAGCCTCTTCTCTGTCAATACTGCAGAGAAACTGGCAGAATGAAGGATAAGATAATTTAAAAAGTGTCTAGTCCTTATCCAACTAAAAAACTTTCTTCTGAACATTCTCAAGAATGCCAAGTAGTGCGGATAGATATATAAATAGACACAGACATGCATGTAGAGAAGTGCATGCATGTTGGTGTATGCATATATATCATATGCATACGAGTACCTGAAAAAAACAAACTTTTTTTTTAATTTAGGACCAAGATATGAGCAACAGTTCATAGATTAAAAAAAAATATTTTATCAACCTTCTACTCCAAGTTAGGGAACATGGACATACACCCAATCATGCTAGTTCTCCTCAAAGATAACCTGCAACGTTCTAGCAAGCTCTTTTTCTGATTTTCTTTCTGCAGCAATAGCACATACCTAGGCTATGCTAGGAGATACATATTAGCTATCGGATATGATAGCTAGGGTGAGAAATCTCAAAATTGTATTCCTAGACGGCAGTGTTACTGAAAATTCTACCTTGATTTCAAATATAAGAAATCATTGTTTCTTGGACTAATTTCAGGGAAGTATTTCAAGTTGTTTCATTCACTTAGAAATAATGACAAAAAGCGAAAGGTCTGCTATCAATGTAATTTAAGTTTGTAAGGCTAAACTTGTTTAATTTAATTCACTGTAGTTTATTCAGAAATAGAAATGTTTCCTTGATACACTGCATTTAATGCATACTTTGTCTTTGATAGTCATCCTAATGTTTCTGGTGCTTTCTATGATTATAGTATATAGTAATCATTATTGTATAAACAGCGTTAAGATGCTCAGTCTTCATATCACCATTTAAAATCAACTTCTAGCTATTTACATATGGTTTGAGAGAGAACTGACAACTTTTTTTTTCTTTTCTCTACAATGACAGTTTAACATATGGCTTTACAAGAATTAATTATTAATGAAAACAGAAGACATTCAGAACATTAACAGAAAAAAAAACAAAAAACCTGTAAAAACATGAACAATAGCTTTACAACTGTACTGTTAAGTATTCACTGTTTATCAATAGTCTTCAAAATTGACAAAAATAGAGTAGGTATATCAACAAAGTAAATTTCTGTAGTCTGGAAGCAGTAGCCATCTATGCACGAAACTGGCATGTAGTATCTAGACAAAGATCAGTAAGCAGTTTGTCCTACCTATACTTAACATAATAATTCTGAAAGTCTTGCCACTGAGAGGATCTCTGGGAAGTCTTGAGTCTAATAAGACGATTTAGGATAATCCTTTTTCCCTTCAGACACTTTCTCAAAGTTCCCATGCCAAGCTGCAGATGGTCAGAACTTTCAGTGTTGTCACAGAAAGTGAATGAGATCTTTTTATTCATAAACTGGAACACTCATAAACTGGGAATGGAGGCAGGAATATTTAGGAGAAATGCATCTCCCAATAGAGGCAAGGCTGCAAGGGAGGCAGTGGTCCTTTCAAGACTCTCATGCAGCATTTTTTTGCTATGCACTTTCTGCAGCTTTAATCTGATGTATATTTTGCACCCAGGGGCATCACTGGCCTGTGCAGAAGACTCAGAGATCCTGCTTCAGAGCACAGAAAAATGTAATATTGCTATGTAGGCAATTTCTAACTACATCATTTTGTATCTTTGTCTGGATACTACATGCCAGTTTCATGCATATATACGAAATATTTCTATATTTCTATAAGTACATCAACAGCAAGAGGAGGGCAAGGGGGAATCTCCATCCCTTGTTGGACACTGAGGACAACACGGTAACCAAGAATCAGGATAAGGATGAGGTACATAATGCCGTCTTTACCTCAGTCTTTAATAGTAAGACTTG
>JAOWBP010054165.1:0-10069 GCA_028571105.1 Tragopan temminckii
CTTTGTATGAGGAGTACGGGAGATGCTGTGCTGGCCACATTGTGCTGTCACATTTTTCTGTCAGCTGAGGCTCAGCTTCTCTCCTACCCTCACGGCTTACGTTTGCAATCCTCTTTAAAGGTGAGCCGCTCTTGGGGCAGCGAGCTCCTGCAGCGCCCAACCCAGAGCGTGAGCAGGGCAGCTGCTGGTGTCTCCGCAGGGATAGGGGGCTCCCCAATACTGAGGGTGGGTTTTACTGGTTTTATTTTGCACCCTAGCCATACTCTTCTCTTTGGCTGAGAGCCTCGCACTCAGTGTCTGAGTGGAAATACTGTCTGTCAGCAGTACCAAGATGATGTCATTTAGTTTTCCAGGCTTCTGGGCTGAGCCAGCAACTTGAGCAAGTATGACTAGATGGGCTTTATTTAGGAGCCCAAGCGCAACCAAGCCCAGGTCTTTGCTGCACCCGGCAGCGGGTCATGCCCTCCACTGTGTCTCCACTACTGCTGCAAACTCAGCCCCACTGCCTCAGAGAAGGGCCCTTTTGGGAAGCCAGACTGGCCAGGGTGGTGGGAGAGAATACTTAGGGGAACAGGAGAGGGGGAGGAGTGTGGTGGTTGCCCATCATCACTTTGTCTAGGCTTTCCTCTCCCCTTCAGCCATGCCCTGCCAGCCCCTAGGTCTCTATGGGCAACGCGTGTGATCAAGGAACTGCCGTGTCCCTGAGGTGCTACCATGTCCCCAGGTGCTCTATTTCCCATCGAGCTTCTTGAGAAACTCCATCCAAGCATAGCAGCATCCTCACACTTCTGTCTGCCATCTCCATGCTGGGTTGTGGTAAACAAGCATCATGCTGGCTCTTTTTTTTGTAGGAAAGCTAATGTTTTCACCCCTCCTCCTCCCATGGATACCCCTTAACTTGCCTCTTCTCCCTCAGCAGCAGCTCCTGACAAGCTAGGAGCTAAGAATAGGCCTGCTGCTGGCTCCAGGCTGGTGCTGTTTGCTCAGTGACTCAGAGCTGGCCAGGCAGGCACTTACTCAAAGGGCCCCATTACTCATATGTCTGCATCGCCCCAAGGATGGGGTTTGTGTCTTTTGCTTGCCTCCCCTCTAAAGATGCTTTATTTATTTCTTTTTAATCAAACTGCCTGCTGCAAAGAGAGGTCATTATCCTGCTGTGGATTTACCACTAACCATGTTTGCCCCAATCTAAAATGCTGCAATCCCTATTTATCATGCTATCATGATGACTGCCCCACACTTCTGCTCCTGGACATTGCCCTGCTGGGAGGGGGCTGTGTGGGCATGAGGAAATGCCTCCAAAAATTAAATTTTTGAGCATCCAGCTGTTCCTTTGGGTGCTCTCATCCTGCCTGTAGCCACCATTAATTGCAGCCCTCCCCGCACTCCACCCTGAGCCTCATCAGCCAGGGGATGCTGTGGGGTCTGGAAAACACCTCGGTGAGTTACAGCATCTCTCCTTTGTTTTAACAAGAGGCTTCAGTGACCAAAATCAAAAAGATACCATCTTCCCTGTCTGGTTTATTTCTCTGAGGTGGTGGGGGCAGGCCCCGCTGCACCCACAGGCTCCTTGCTGTGTGCAATGTGCTGACATTATCTCCCTGGGTCATTCCACTTTGGAGGATTACCTCACTGAGAAAACAGGCACCAGCATGCACATCGGTGCACACCCGTCTCAGGCAAATAGATCCACCCCCATGGGAACAGGCACATGGGAAGCTGCCCCAGAGGTCAGGAGATATATGAGAGAACCGGAGCAGGTGACGATTTTTTGGCCTCTGTGCTCTGACAGCAAGGAGGTGGTGGCACGGAGTGGGGAAGGAGGAGGCTGCTGTCATCCATCCAGTCGCAGGTGGGAGAGCCCGCAGCCTGCAGCGACCAGCCTGGAGCAGCCTCTAGCGGCGGCTCCCACAGCCGGGAGATGTTCAGCCACCAGCGTTCCGCCTATGCACACCAAGGGGTGGGAAGGAGAGTCCTTACTGGCATTCCAGCCCGTCCCCTTCATCAACCATTTCCTCCCGTTCTGTGTTCCCGTGTCCTGAGGACCAAGCAGTGCCCAGCAGCCGTCCTCCCGTGATCAACCCATCCTTTTAGTCTGAGCAGTACCACTGCACCTTTCAGCCTTGCAGAGCTGGCTTCCAGGCTTGGCTTCAGCTGTGCCCTGGCATCCCTAGGCGCAGTGCGGTGATTCAGAGTCTGCCTGGGCACGACAGACTCTGTGGTGCCCCGAGCAAGGGCCAGATTGCCTCGTCTCCAGACAGAGAGCATCAACCCACCAGAGACAGCCCTCAGACCTCGCTGATGCCAAGCAAAAGTGCATCATAAAGTCAAAGTGCTGCCAGAGCTGCCTCTCCCTGTCTTGCCTTCCCCATTAATCGACGCATGGAGCAGCCATTAGGGACAAGGGCTCAGGCTCTGTGCTGTGATGGAAGAGCTGTTTCAGCCTAGTTCCTCCAATGGGCACCTTGCCTCCAGAGGCAGGCAGAAGCACTGAGGTTTCTCAAGTAGCAGAATAACCTCTTAGGTCAGGGGAAGACTCCTTCCTTACAGGCATTTAAGGAAGTATATAAGGGGTAGAGATACTGAGAGATGTGAGTATGGCACTAAGGGACACGTTTTAATCATGGAACTCATTAGGCAAGCTTGATGGTCAGAATTTGTGATCCTGAAAGTCTTTTCCAACCTAGATGATTCTGTGATTTTGTATCAGAGCAGACTGAGGAGGAAGCAACCAGCAAGATAACCCAGGGGAGCGTGAGGAGCCATCCAGCTCACATAACATCTGTGGTCTCACCAGCTCCACTCTTGACAACAGCTCAGCTGCGCATTTGACAGCACCTGGCCAACAATCAAGCCTTGACTCCCCTCCTCATGAGAAAAATGCTCTGTGTGCAGAGAAGTGGAGAAAAAGGATCTTCCTGGCGTGCTCACCCTCTCCAACTCCAGGGGCTGTGCCAGGCAGAGCTGCTGACAGATGCAGACAGTGCCGAGCCCTTCTCCTGCATGGAGTGGCTGCCCTTGGCTCTCACACCCACCGATGCCATTAGCAATGAGCTCAACCTTCTATTATTGCTGATCCAGGGAGTCTGGAGGCTCTCGGAAGTGCAGCATCGATTTGTGCCTCTTACACGTCCCTCTCAGGGCTTCAGTTTCAGGAAATATCTTTGCCTCTCCTCTCTCCTTCACAGTCTCCAGGAATGATCTTCCAGAGGGACGCTGGAGCTGGGAGCTAAGGGAAAAGCAACTAGCAGTTCAGTGAGAAGAATGAGGGCTTAGCAAGGCCCCTTGCTTTGGCTGTCTGTGTGCTTTACTCATCCTCCTCAGTATGGGGGAGGACACCTTCCCCTCAGAGAGTCTGTGCCTTGGTAAGCCAGGAAAAGCCACAGCGGGAATTTCAGGAATGCAAAGCGAGCCGCAATCTCGCAGAGAGATGTGGTGTGGATTAGGGGTGGGAAACACCTCACATAGCAGCTTAGCAGCAAGAACTGCCGGTCTCTGCTCATCCATGGCATGGCCATGTAAAGGCGATGTGCCCAGGGCAATGCCATCTCCTCCCTCTCCCAGCCTGGCAGAGCTGCCAGCATGGAGTGTGCCGACCAGTAAACAGGAGACAGTGTTGCTGTGCAAACTCAGATAAGCCTGTCTGTCTGCCAGGGAGCATTCACTGCTGGTAATGATCAACTCAGCAGCATCCCGATATCCTTGAAAGAAAATCCTGCTGAGGGCAGGGGCAGGCAGAGGGCAGAAGAGATGCTCCTAACTTTTATCCTACCTGGGCTTGGAGGACAGACGTGATTTTTCCTTTGTGTCATGGTATTCACATAAGGAGCCAAGGGCCCTATTGTGTTGCATCTTTTCTATACAAATGGATCACAAGATAGCCCCAGCATCAGTGCTAAAACCTTGCACACGCAGTCAGGTAGCACCATGAGAACCAACAGGGCAGTCAAAAAAGAGCTACAGCCAGAAACTGTGTCACCTCCTCGAGTCTCCTTTCCTGGGTAGGAAAGGTTTGCTGCCCAGCTCAGCACCTTATCAAATGGGCCACCTCACTCCCCCTGCATTCCCAGAAAGACTTCCAGGTGCCTGGGTACACTTCACAAATGAGTCACTACAAACATGAGTGTTTGTGCCAGCTGCCAGAAGCAGGGATCAAGCTCTCTCCTGTGTCTATTAGAGAAGCAGACAAGCAAGCGCTTGGTGCCCTGAACAGGCAGGTTGTGCTGCTTGCAGCCATTGGGAAGGGGAGATGTCCAAGGGGTGATGATTCAGCCATGGCACCACTGGACTCCTGCACACCTGAGGAACATGTCCTGGACAAAGCTGATTTACCCTCGTCTCACCTCCTGCATTTCACACAGCAGCATATTATTGCATGCAGGGGACAGAATTTAGCTGACTCCTTGCGCTTTCTGCCCTTACAGCTATAAAAGTCAGAGGAGAAAGAGGACAGATCACCTTCCACTGCTAACGAAAAGTAGACATGAAACAAACCCAGCCTTCATTGACAGCATTTACTGCAGAAATCAACACTTCCTATACATAGAAAAATCAATTAAATGCGACTTACCAAATAAATCCCCATTGGACCTGGACCAGGACAAAACCACCTGCATCAAGAGGGCCTCACGGCCAAAGCCCAACACTGCTGTCCCTTTCCAAAGCCTCACTTTCTCCCCACCAGGACCACCACCCCAGCTAGAAACTGGGTTCCTGGTTGGGAATAATGGTCACAGCGACCATCCTCCTAAGTCTGCAGGAGCACACAGCTCTTCTGATGGCCATCAGATGGTGCCATTGAGTCTTCTTCGGAGGCAAAGCCCCGATGGCAGCAAGCTTGGAGTAGGGTGCACTCACGTTTCTTGCTCCAGCGCACAGGAAGGGAATGGAGCTTGATTGCCCACCTCCAGATGAAACTAGATAAAGAGATTCCTAGCGTAAGAGCTGGCAAGGCAAGGCATATTTGTGCTTTCTGTTGTTTCCAAAGATGTGAGCGAGCTTCTGTGTCACCACTTGCAGGTTTTGCACCAGTCTTGCAAGGTTGGCTATATTCCTGCAGTGATGTCAGCATAGGAGAAGGCAATAGAAGTGTAGGAGCATTTCAGCCTCAGTTTCCTCAAAATAAGGTGTGTTTGCCACTGGAAAGTGTTAGAAAAGAGGAACTGAGGTCAATCAGGGGCAGAAATGAAAGAGCAACCGTGTTAGCAAAAGCTCCTTCTTGAGCACTGTGAGACACAGGATGCTTTCAGACAGCTCCAGAGAGCTCTCACTTGGGAGTTACCTTCTCCCCTCCACATCCCCCTACTGCTTCCCTTTTTATTTTTAGCACAAAGCACGAAGCAAGAAGAGGCTTGTACTTCAAGGCACACTGCTTGCAATGTTCTCATCACATTTGCCATCTCCCCCCCAGATATGGGACCAGGACTTTCCATGCTTTTGAGTTATTAAGTCTCTTTGTGTTTTTGTTTGTTTGTTTGTTGTTGTTGTTGTTGCTGCTGCTGTTGTTTTTTCAGTGAATGGAGCCTGCGATCCAGCTGAGGTCTTTACCTGGCATTGCAAATAGGCATGAATTATAACCGACCACTTCTTATTTTTGTTTTTCTTCGGATTTTAATTGTGTGAGATGAGAGAGAAGAAAAATGGTAGCAAGCAGAGGAAGCCTGAGAAGGAGGGAGAGGAGGAATCATCACTATTGCATTTAGTCAGTGATAAGAATGGCTGCTGAGCTGGAGTGAGTGGTTTCCAAGTGCAGTGGGAGCCAGCTTCAATTTCACAGCATAATCTTTCCTGTGGCCTAAAAATAACTTCTCCCTGCCCCCAGGGTATCACAGGAGCTGGAGAGCAGTGTGTATCCCTTCCCTGCACAGCTCCGCATTCAGCACTGCCTTATCTCTGTCTGGGGGCCGTTTGGAGAGCGGTGGCATCGCATGTGTCACACCGAGGCACAAAGCCCTGGAACAGAAAAGGGATGTTTTTCAGACCTGTGGTCTCCCCAGGAGGGCAGCAGGCTGGGCAGAGCTGACGGTTTGAGCTCATGTTTGGTGCCAGCAAAAGAGCAGCTTCCCCGAAGTGTTCTGCAGAGATGGGACCTCTTTATTGTCGGGGCTAATTGCTCATGTGAGATGTACTTACAGAAGCGGCTGTTTGTGCAGAGAGTGGTAGACAAACAGACTCCTGTTCTGCCAGGCACCCTTTGTAATCAGAGGGGGCTGGGGATACTTTAATGCAGTCGTGGGAGGCCTCATTTGCACTGCCAGCACCAATCCTACGCTGGGCTGGATGGTGCTGGGGGGTGCTGAGCTCCATCCCATTGCCCAGTTCAGTAGGTGTGACAGTTCAGAGCAATTCTCCCTCCCTGGATGTATTCAGGGTCAGGTTGGATGGGGCCCAGTGCAGCCTGATCGGGCGGGAAGCAGCCCTGCCCATGACAAGGGGCTAGGACTGGGCAGGCTTTAAGGTCCCTTTCAACCTAAGCCATTCTGTGATTCTATGATTCCCTGCACTCAGCCCGCTGCCTGCTCACGTACACGGTGTGAACAAGACACATCTTGGCACAGCAACCTCGCTCTCCCCATGACTTGCAAATCTAACACTGGGTAAAAGCATCAGGACTCTAAAGAACAGACTCATGGACGTTCTTTAGCTGCACATCTGCTGCCTGCTGGCTATGGTATTTTTTATCAGGTGGAGGCCTAGGGGGAATTTTGCCACGTATGAGGGAGGTCCAGCATTAGGAAAGTAATGCAAACAATTTCCGGCACTGTCTCCATTTCCTAGCACAACCAGTGGGGATGGTTTCCAATTATGTGTCTGCAGGTAGCCCACAGCCCATCCACACCAAATGGACATCCCTCTCCCTGTGTGAAGATACACCTCCTGTTTCCCACCTTCTGTACTTTTCTCTGTCCTGTGACAGGTGGCGGGCTGGGATACATTCAGTGAAGAGCTCAGCAGTAAGAAAGAGCAGCATCAACTACAGCAAGCTGTAGCAAAACTGATATGTCAATCCTGATATGCTGCTCCTTTTGTTCTTTCAGGAAGAGCCATTATTCCTCAGCTGGAAGAATAGAGAAATCTACCTAATTCTGAGCACTCCCAAGCAATGAATGTTTCAGAGCATTTACATATCAGCTCTCACAAGATGTTTGATGTAGAGGGAAATGTTTCTTTTTCCAGATGTGGCAACTGAGGCTTGAGGAAGGTATTGCTCAATAATACTTAATCAGTGGGGAAAAAACACAGAAAACAGTCACCACTGGTCTCGTGCTTGAACATCCACTCATTAGTGGTTCTGTGAAAGAGGAAATGTCCAATACTTCTATCTTCCTCTGAGTAGGAGATGGAGAAAAATTTACCTAGAGATTTACTTTGTTCAACATCTCTGGGAATGCAGACACCCAAGCATAGATTTTCAGTACTCCTTCCTGGAGTTTTGGCACTCTATAGACATGTAAATGCAAGCCATATTTCTTAGCTAGTTGGGCTCTATATAAATGTATATGCATACATATATATATATCAGCCTGGTCAGGTCTTCAGCAGATTGTCTTGTTGCAAGACTATATCTAAAATGTGTTACTATAATTGGCAGCAATCGATATTTAGAACCACTCATAGTGTTTATTTATGAAAAAAAAATCGAATGTTCCAACCAAGAAGAGACATTGTTATTAATATCCAGCATGATTAATGATCACATTGCAGGCAGGCCCACGCTGTCAGACTCATGCTCTTTGCTTTTTCTAGTGGCTCTGCAGGAATTTGAACCATAACATGTTTCATGCACAGGGACAAAGACTTTTTGTCCCAGGGAAGGAATATGTGGATGTTTTTGATTTAAAGAGCCTGTGCCACATTCAGAACTTCACAAACGCACCATTTGGAACCCAAATCCATCACTCCGTCATGTCTTTCACTGAATGTATATTTCCCCCTGTAGCTGAAGTTCTGGATCTGAGCAGCAGCCTTTCAGCTTGCGCAGATGTTTCATCCCTCTGTTACGGGTATCAAAGCATCAGCTCTGAGGCCTCCTGGCTTACACCAAACATTGGGTTGTGGAGGTGGGACAGGTGTTTCTGATGCAGTATGCCAGCAAGTGAGCAAAGTTCATTTCCACTCCTTATGCTCTGCTGCCTAAGCTGATGTTTGCACACCTGCACCTTGTGCTTTTGCTGCTGCAGAAGGCAATGGCAATAAAGTCGGGCAGTAAAGTTGACACAGTTGCAGAGAACCTGGTGCCTTGATTACTTCCTCATAGCCACTTGTCCTTTGCAGCACCGCTTTATTACTTGCTGGGCAAAGAAGCCAACTGAAAAGCCAACATGCAAGTCAGCTATACATGGAAGATTGTGTCGGAGCTGCTATCAAATATCGCATTTTGTACAAATCTGGTCACGAGAATTGCAGGAGGGAAAAATAAGGAAATAAACCTTCAAGGCATCTATTCCAAGGTAGCTCTTAGCCATGCTAAGCCACCTTGGGGACTGCAGCATCGCTCTTCAGGGTAGACAGAAGAGCCCTCAGGTAGGCTGGAACATCCTTGCCATCCAGTAATTTCCCTTCCTACCACATCTATATGTCAAGCACCAGCTCTTGTTAAACATCTTATATTTGTGTCATTTGCATTTGCATTTGCCAGCATTTGCAGGCCTGTTACTCTGAAAAGGACCGTCCTTTCGATATGATGTATAATATAGCACAGGTGAGTCCCATAGCCTACCAGGCTGGATATTGACAAAGAAATAATGGCTGCAAAGCATTTTTCAGAGGGTTTAGAAACAGAAGGGGAATTACAGCACAACCAATGCAAAAACCACTGCTCCTCAGCTGACACATCTCTGCTTTTCAGAGATGCTGATGGAGATGTCTCTACACAGAGGAGCTGATGGAGGGAGATCTCAACAGGGAAGAACATGAAATGCTGGGTCTGCCAGAGGTATTCCTGGGCTTTTCAGTGACCGAAGGGAAAAACAAAAGAAGCAGTAGCTGTAATATCTGCAATAGCAATTTGGCAACTGATAAAAACTATAAAATAATAAGTGAGATATACTCGAATGCCTCATGACGTTGTAAAGTATGATAGAAAAGATTAATAAAATAGATGTCAGCTTTCTGAACTGCTACTACAGCATTAATTCCCCCCGTGCCAGTTGCTGTATGTTTTCCTTGATACAATCAGGAGGAAAACATCTAATCTGACATGACAAACTCATTGTATTAGGAGTCATTTCTGCTTTAAAACATGTGTCATATGACTAAACACCCTGCTCAGGGTACAATGCACCCCTCAGTAAAATCGGGCAGAGCTCATCCTTAAACGCCCTGCCAAAAATATTCCCAACAAAGGCCAACAAGAAAACATAATTCAAATGAGGGACATCTGTTCCCTAATGTTTGCGGATAATGACTGGATCAAGTGTCTGCATAAAGGATAATTATTTTCTGCAGATGGTTTGATCTGATATCTTAAACACTGCGCGAGGTCTTTGTCCCAGCCGCTCTGCAAAGGGTGCAGGGTTTTGCTGGCGTGAGGCTTCTTTCCCATCCCCTGATTTTATAAATGCAAAGGGAACTAAAACCACGAAAGTTTAAAAAACAAAACAAAACAAAACGGGCAAAATAAAGCATGCACGTGTCGTGCAGATTTCAGAGGGGAGCCCATTTTCTAAAGTAATGGTTGATGCTCAACCAACCTCCAGAAGCCGGTGCTCCCCTCAGGAAGCAAGAGCAATCTGGCAGGGAGTCCAAGGATGCCGCTGTCAGCCACCGTTCCAGCAGTTTTTAATTAACTTGCGCCCTACGCGTGCGATCACCTCCAGATCTGTGAATAGCTCCACCAAAGACCGGGGCAATCGAGAAGGAGGTCGTACTTCTGCTTTAGAACACACCAATAAAGGACTATGGCTCTGGGAACGCTGGAAACGACTCAATTCCACGTTTGGAATGGAAGGGATTTCGCCTCTCAACCGGCGCCAAAAGGCACCGCACTACATTTCCCAGCGTGCCCCGGGCGGCGGCGGGGAGTGGGACCGGGAGGGGGAGGGGGCGACTTCCGGGTTGGCCGCCGGCG
>JAOWBP010054166.1:0-10066 GCA_028571105.1 Tragopan temminckii
ACTTGCTGAGGGTGCACTCAATCCCGTCATCGATGTCATTGATAAAGATGTTAAAGAGCACCGGTCCCAAGACAGACAGTAATGTATTGTATTTAGTAGCTAGAGCTTGTTTTTAATCTCTCTCTCTAAAAGATAATGCAGTGTGATATCTGTTAAGACAAACTCAGTCTAGCACTAGCATACCACAACGCTGTTTCCTTTTTCAGAATTTTATGAATTCCAAAATCTTGCTGTGTAGTGCTCCATTTTTTAAAGAGTGCTCGTTCATTTGTTTCCTCAAAGCACCTGTGGTAAATGGAATCTTTTCTCACTGCAACTGGCATATTGAGTACCATTCAGTATTCTGGCACCCTTTCTTTTAGAGTTTATTTTGACTCTTAAACTAATAAAAGCAGATGGAAACATGCAGGATAATAATTATGCATTATGAATAGCTGCAAAGATAAATGAGATCTTGTGAAAAACTTGTTTAACAGGACTACCTATTTATTTATTTACTAAAACTTGAAAAAAAAACCTGTCCTTTGATCAAAACCCTTTTTTTTAAGATACAAACTTACTCATTTAGAGTTCAACATCTGGGAAACAGAAAAGTCTAAGATTTGAAAAAATAGTTAACAAACACAAAATAAAAAGTAAGGAAACATCTGGTATCAATTAAACACATTTCATTGAACTTTATTAGTTAGTCTGTGTCTTATCTGCTTTTGCATATTTCCAATTATTGATTATTGTTTTTTCAATGGTTTTTTTTCTGCCAAACGGTTAATAATAGTTTTAAAGAACAAATGCTGCCCTTATTTTTCATGTGAATTGTTTGGAGGCAAGGGACTCAATAAATAGTAAGGAAGTATAGAAGTATCTTCTTGCTTTGAGATGTATTTATTTTGTAACTAATCAAATAATCATGTTATAGATTAGTAGATCAGTGACACACAAAAATACCATGGGTATTTATTGTTCTCAGCAATCTGTATTTCAAAGGTAAAACTTATACATCTGCTTTACTTTTTGCCCTACATTTGAATCCCAGACATACATATTAATAGTGACCTCAGGAGATTTTCATCTTGCTGAAAGCCAGAAGATTCTTGTTAATAGTATGTAATGATTCAGAATTATCTACCAACTCACCTAAGCAACACCCTCCTCCTAAATGGGCAGCCTCTATAAAGGATGACACCCTTACCTGGATTAACAAAATCTAGGAGTTCCCTTTTAGATAGAGCTGACAAAAGCTTCATACAATCAGAGGCACTGGGAACATAAGTACAGCTTTCTGAGCATAACAAAGACATCAGTTCTTTTCTTTAAACATTAGGAGACCTCAGGATAACAATAGAATGTGAGAGAATGTTAATACAGTCTAAAAGCTGGAATTCTCTGAAGTCTTTATCTGTGGCATGAACAAAGTTTTAGTAAAAATAAATGTCAGGATCTGGTACAACAGTAAAAAAGAGCACACTTAAAATCAACTGAAGAAATGCTAGAAAAAGTCTTGATAATGTGACCTTTTCCTTAAATGAGATTCATTTGCTGAAGATTTTAGAAAAATAATGGAAAGAAATCAGTACACATCTGTAGTTTGTAATAAACGACTGTGATACTTCTTCAGAATTGTTTGTAAAAATATTGTTTGTAAAAAAGAAGGGACAAATGTATTTATTTTCGATGGGAATTTTCAGTCACCTTTTTCACCAAGACCTTGGATTTTCACTGTATATAAGCAAAGTGACACTTTCTATGTTTTTGCAGTTGTTTATTGATAACACTTCTGTACCTGGACATATAAACATGGCCCCTGAAAGCCAGCTGCAGCTTACTCCACCTTGGTAGGTGTTTGGACTAGACGATCTCAAAAAATGCCTCCCAACCTCTGCAATTCTGTAAACATATAAATGAAAGTAGTGAAAATGGATCAGGGAGTTAATGAACTAACCTCCAAACTCAGGAGTATGGGTATAGATGTGATCTAAAAAGCGGATGCCTTTGATGCTGCCTGGTTACGTGTACAGTTGTTCACACAATAAAAAGCACTATACTCATTCAGGTGGAAGATGAGCATGTGATATTCTGCCTCATGGAATAGAAGTAGAATAGACATGTCAACATCAGAAGCTTTTTTGGAGAGCTCTTTGTGTGTTAATATGAAAGCTCAAGGAGATGATGGCATGGCAGGGACTCACTTCTGCCAGTGGACAGATTGCTCTCTATCTCTGTGTACAGATGTCCAACACTTTCTAGATACAAGCAGTTATCTGAAAAGCAACTGAGCCATATTTATTACCCACAAGAGTAGCATGATGCAGTAAGGAAGAAATGTCTTGTGGAGACTGTTATATTAATGTCCTCAGAGAAACTTATACTGTGATAGCTATCTTAAGTTTCAGGTAATTGAACTCAGTTCTGATTCTAAATGCAGAAACAGAAGTTTGAGATAAATCTTTTTGATTAGTGCTGCAACATATTCTTGTTGGAATAGAACTTAACAAAATTAATATGCATTGCATTAGAAAATAATGTGATTTAAAAAGTAAATGCAATGATGAAACTTAAAGATATCTGATTTGCATTCAAACATGGGTGTCATGATGAAATATTAGATCTAACGCATGCTTCCAATTGCAGCACATGGATAGAATATATAATTCAATACAGCAGGACACACAGACCAGGAGAATCCCTTGATTACCAACACCAATTCTCTGTAATGGCAAGCAACTATAAAATATATACCAAGTTTTAAAAGGTCCTTTGTACTTTACTAAATGTTTTTTTTTCTTCAAATTTATCTCTTACTCGTCTGTACTTTTCACGAATTGGAATAGTTAGTTTAGTACCTGCACTGACGAAGTGATGGATAATGTTTTTGGCATTGTCTTTAAAGGACCTTTGCCTTTGGAATCCTTTTCTGAAGAAAAGTAGAAGCTAATAGCTGAATACAGTTTGAAACATTCTTTTATTCAGCGATCAAAGACAAAACCATTTAGCAGATGGATATAGTAATCATAATTAGAGTTACTCTTTGGAGAAAGCAGAATGTCCTGATCTGTCAGTCAATTATTCTATCTCCAATTATTCTATATCTCAGAGGAAGACTGAGGATTCAGAAATCAATTCCTCACCTAAGATTACTTAAATTCAGATTATTTTATAAGGTTTGATCATTCCATCAAAATCCTTTAAGACTAGTTGGTATTATAGTTTTATGCATTGTTGTGTTCTTTCTCTGCCAACATAAATAATATTCTGTTTTATTCCAGCTATAAATATGATTCGCAGCAGTGAAAGAACCCTATTTTTTAATGTGTGAAAAATGAATATTCAGAATTTCTGACCAAATGAAGGGGCGAAAAAACCACATTGTTATGTATTGGATTCTGTGGAAACTTAGGAAACTGTTTAAGAACCAGAGCTAGAATATGAGGAGTTTATCATGCCAGAATAAAGGCACATCACAAAAATTCTCATGACATGATTGTAGCGTACATACACATAAATTAATATAGATCTCTATCAGGTGAATAAGTCAATAAGTCTTCCCTGGGGAAAGTCCAGAAAATAAAGAATTCAGTCTGAATCAAAATATTTAGAAGTACGCAATACTGAACTGAAGGAAAGCAAGTGCCTGTCTGCAATTAGAAATACACACAAACAAGCAGTTAAAAAGTGCTTTTCATTAATTTGCATGTCTTGATCCCCCTGTTGTGGTTCTCCCTCTAACTTGGCAAGATAGCACAATCTCTTGCCAACATGTTCTTTTTCTTCTCCATTTTAGTCCTTTATCTGGTGGCTGTGGCCTAGCTAGGACTTTACTTTATAAATATATTTGACGCATATATTTTGATTTGACAGATCTTTGCAGAACCTCCATATTGACAACTCTGGTTTTCACACTGAGGCCCTTTTAATCAAGAATAAATTCAATTTTATTTTTTTTCCTGGGAGTAAGTATTTAGTTTCCAAGTGGGAATGCAATTCTCTCTATACATATATACACACATATATCTGATTCTGTGTTACTTATATGCCAGAAGTGCTTGTGCATTTTGCGAGAGTAATCAGCTGTCTTGTACTACCACTTCTGTGAATGTGATGGAAAGCCAAAGAAGTAAACTAACCACTCAGTTCCCCCCTTAATACATCATATATCTGTCTAAAATTGTTAAAATATGTCATTATAAAAGGAGAGTTGGAAAAGGGCTCTTCATCTTCAAACAAGTGGAAGCGGGCTGGATTTTAACTGAGCTATCCTGAATTTCCAAAGAGAAATCGTGAGTTTCTCTCTGTTCATGGTGAAAGTTGCATCTAGTTATTAAGCCCTCAGAGTAATTTCTTTATCTTTTAAAGAGAAGGAAAAAAATACACAGAGAAATAAAACTGCTTTGTATCTCTACGGGTAGTATTTTTTACTCTGAAATTACATGTTTCTAATCAAATAATGTATAATGTTTTTAAAATATATTTTACTTAGAGAATATTTGGAATATATGCATTACATTATGTATTTTGTCATTCCAATGAAATTCCAATTTTGTCATTCCAAATTAATTTTCCATCAGAATGGATTAATAAGTCATTTCCAAAATACAGGTTGGAAAAAAATTCGAGCTTTTTGAGAATAAAAGGAGAGATTAGCTATTAATGCAACGAGTCATCAGTATTTGACACCCTACTTAGAATGACCATTATCTACTACAGTCTACAAAAATTATTCTTCATGCTCTCACTGTCTGCTAGAGTGCCATATGGCCATGCTTGTTTTTCTTCAAATAATTTTTATATAAACAGCTGGTGAGCTGTTTTCATTGTAACATGACACATATTTTCAAAGACAGTTAGAAAGGACTGATATAACACTATTTTCTTTAACGCTTTTCCTGTTACAGTTATAAGGAAACTCATATGCATTATTCAAAAACTCCAAGCTTGTACTGTGTTTTGGATGGTTTGGTCCATCTCTTTAGCTGCATGGGTTCCCAAGCCAGCATGAGAACGCCAGAGGGAAGAACGAGTTCTGAGAATGATGATAAGTCTTGTTCTTAGAACATGACACAGACTCAAATGAACCTTCTGCCTGATAGGTAAGTGTTTGCAAGTTCAGAGCATAAGGGGAGCTGATGATGCCAACTGCTTACTTAACATGTTCCAATTTTTCTGTTGCAGCAGGTTGTCGTAACAGTTCATTGTAATTATTTTTCCCCATAAAACTTAATTTATTTGCTAATCTGTTGGCTTCTTTTCTTTCCAAGTAACTTATAACATATTTGTTATGTCCTCTTTTTGAAATTGTGCAGCAATACTGCCATAACATGGAAATAACAATTATGTGATAGACTATTTTGCTTTGTTAAAATTGCCTTCTTGTAACTCTGTAACTGCTTCAATCTGCTGCTCAAATTCTATAGTTTATATTTCTACAACATAGGCAATCGATTTTCTGTTACACAGTAACAGACATGAAAAATTTTGCAAACAAGAGGTCAAAGTGCTGGTGAACAGTTTACTACAACAAAAATAATAATAAAGAAAAATTTAACATATATTTTGTGAGGAATGCAAGTTGTAATAAGTGATCGTTGAGAGAATTAGTAGACAGAGGCAAGCTAAAAGAATCTTTAAAATATTTTTAGACCAGATCTGATTTGAAACCCTAAAAAGTAGTTTATTTGAAAAATAATACATATTTAACATTTGACCAACTTCTTTATATACAAGAGGCATTATTTGTCAACATTTAAGATAATTCGTTATGTCTTTTAGTGAAAGAAGAATTATGTCTAAGAATTATAGGGGAACAAAAAAGGAGGAGATGAGAGGGAAGTCCTCTTTAGCTTTAGTTTCAGCCAGGAATTATGTAGATAGAATTAATCCTTTAAATATATTTAGTCTTACAAACTTGTAAATGTGCACCTTTTAAAGAACATACAATTACTTCAATAAATATTTTGGGGCAGCAGTCAGATTGATTAAATCACTTCCCTCTAAATCATCACCTAAATATTCCTCTGGGGCATAAAAAGAGGGCATAAAAACCTCCACACATTATCAGATCATTTAATTCCAGCATCAAAAGTAAAATGGTCAGTTATTGAGCTGCAAAATCTGAAGTCGAAGCAAAGATTAAGCCTCTGATCGTTGAACTCATGTGCTTTAATTTTGCACTGGTGAGCAGTGAAATTATTACTCACATGGTTTGAAGAGAACTTTGATTTCTAATAGGAACAAACACACTTGTAAACAACAGAAGAAATAGAAGCGTTCTTAATGTATTCAAGACTTTATTAATTTTGGTTGTGCAATGTCAGAAAGGAAAAGTAGAAGTATGCACATGCAAACCCATATATATACACTTCTCTTGCTTCATATGTTAGGTAAAGGTCATACTCCAAAGGATTTTTCATTGTTTTGTCTATATATATTTTTAATTACTACAATTTTAATAATTTTAATTTTGATAGTTTTAAAGCCCTATAGCATTAGAACTAAATAAATACATTTAAATACATTTAAATGTATATTTTGACAAATATCAAGAAAACAGATTGCAGAAGTGTTTACTGATCTTATTTAAAAGGAGGAAAAGGATTTTTTTTATCTCTTTGTCTCTCTACCATTTAAATTTAAAATCTTTCTGCTATTACAAAAAAAAAAAATAAAAATTGAGAGTTGAGTTGTTTTCATCAGAAATACTTCAATCTGTACTAGTTTTACTTACACTGTGTATTTTTGTAGCTGAAATACACTCAAGAATTAATCTATGTTATAACACAAATTGAAGTTCTATTAACTTATTAGTACGAAGTTGGATTTCTACAATCTAACCAAGATAAGTTTCAAATTTACTTATATTAACAAGGTTATATCACACTATTTTTCATACATTAAAAACAAACTTGTTTACATAATACAATGAAAATCACTGGATGTTCAAACTTTACAGAAATTAAGATGCGTCAAGGTAATTGAAGTAGCAGCATAGAAAGAATCTTGAGTTAACTGTGAATAATGTGGCACTTAGTTTTACATACATTCCAACTAAGGTTTTTTTCTATGATGCTCTATTGCACTACAACAAAGTGTCATTTGCAATTCTATATGGTTACAGACAAATGCTCCCCTGATAGATCCCATCCCTAGTGTTGTTCAGCTGTCCCTGGAGGTGTGCAAGAAATGTTTAGATGCTTTACTAAGGAAAATGGTTTAGTGAGAAAATATTGGTGGTAGGTGGATGATTGGACTAGATGATCTTGGACATCTTTTCCAAACTTCTATGATTTTACTGAAGATGGATAACTCTTGGGATAAGAAGAAGTGTTAAATTAATTCAGTTAATTTCAGTTTTCTTTTGTTGCTTGATCTGTATGTCTTCATTGTCTTTTAACATAGAATCATAGAATCATTTAAGTTGGAAAAGACCTACAAGATCATTAAATCCCACTGTCAACCTGGCCTGCTGAGTCCCATCGCTCAGTCTTGTGTCTTAGCACTACATCTGCACATCTCTTAAATACCTCCATTATTGCCCCGGTCAGCCTATTTCAATACTTTACCCCATTCTTTGTGAAGAAATTCTTTCTAATGTCCAATCTAAACCTTCTCGGTGCAGCTTGAAGCTATTTTCTCATGTTCTATCACTTATCATCTGAGAAAAGAAACCAACTCCCTCCTTGCTTCAACCTCCTTTCAGAAAGATGAGTTCTCCCCTCAGGTTCCTCTTTTCCATACTGAACAACCCCAGTTCAGTTATGAGTCATTCCTAATGCTTGTTTTCTAGTCCTTTCACCAGTTTTCTTGCTCTTCTTCACACGTGCTTGAGCAACTCAATTATCTTCTTGTAGTGAGGAGCTCAAAACCAAACAATATTCATGGCATGGTCACAACACTTCAACTTACAGAGGCTCAATTTCTTTCCTAGCCTTAATGACCACTCTATTTCTGATGCAGACCAGGATGCCATTGGCCTTATTTGCCACCTGGGCATACTGCTGGCTCATGTTCAGCTGGTTATCAGCACAGAGACCCACATACTTTGCCGCCATGCACCTTTCCAGTCACTCTTCCCCAGGCCTATATCACTGCATGGGCTTGTTAAGACTGATGCACAGAACCTGGCACTTAGCACTGTTGAATGTCATGCAACTGAATGTGGCCAATTGATTCAGCCTATCCAAATCCCTCTTCAGAGCCTCCGTACCCTCAAGAAGATCAGCAATTCTTTCTACCAGTATAAGGTATCTCAGCTGCTAATGGGACAGAATAAGGATAGAGTTTGTGCTAAGCAGCCACTGAAGCACAAGAGCACTTCAGCAGCTGCTGAGCACAAGCTCTATCCTGGTACTGTATAACATAGCTGCTAGCTCCATGCAGGTTGTTTTGTAACAGTAAATTCAGTAGCTCAGTGCAATTGGTCTGTCTTGGCCATTTTGCAGTGCTTATTGATTCAGTAGGACAACTTCATGGGTTTTGATCCATCTCCCACTCAGGGTGACAGAAAATACTGGAGACTTGGAAGACATTGCATCTGATCTACAGAGGAGTACTCTGCTGTGAACCATGGAGTTATGAGTGTATGATCAACAATTAAGTCACTTACAGCTTTCCAAACTGATACAATTTAGGATAATTAAAAGATTAAGAGTTAAGGAAAGCAATTTTCAGCTAAGTTTACAAGTAGGGGAGTAAACTGGGTGAATAGAATTTAACCATAAAGGAAACAACATCAAAAGTACTATAATTAGAATTACGCAAATTGTTTGTAGTACTGAAAAGAAAACATCTCCTTTAGTTGTGGGGAAGAGATGGCTAGTATAGAGATTCCTTAAGTGTTGTGGAGGAAAATCTTGACTTGGAAATGCGAATCCCAAAGAAATGGTTCAGTCCCACAAGGTGACAAAATTGGTGGAAAAAAGAAAATAATGTTTTGACAAGGTTACATGTACAGATCCTTCTCACTTTGTCGAAGTCACAATAATGTTTGTATTGCCCAATTTGCAGAGTGGCTATTTGTTGTTGTAGCTTTCAAAAATCTTTAAAATTTTCATCTCCTTGCTTTAAATGTAAGATGTGAGTTTGCAGAAACAGACTACAAGCCATGTGTGAAATTTCAGGATTTGGCTGAAAATGAAATGGGGCTGCTAGTGGCAATCTTTGCAGGCCTAGAGGAGGAGTTCGCTCCATGTATCTCTGCCATTAAAAGGAGTTAATAAATCAATGCCTAGAATCTGTGCCCCTGAAATTGCAAAAGGAGGCAAGCTCAGACCCGGGAAACCTTATGAAAAAGTGGAATATTAGGCACCACGAATAAATTTTGTAATGCTCCAGGAAAAAGGAGGAGGAGGAAAAGGAGAAGGAGGAGAAGGAGTTGGAGGAGCATGTCAGTACTTTAATTTGCATCTTTCACATGTCCCATCTTTAGCCCTTTAGCCTTTTAAAATCAAGAGGTTTATTTTTGCACAGTGTCTGATGAATTTTGAATTAAAGTATTTCTTCCTGTGAAAAGGCTGTGCCCCTAACTTGTCAGTTGAGTTGCTGGTCTCTTTGCAAATTTTATCCTGTGAAACATTATTTGACTATTACTTTATTTTAATTTCAAAAAATAAATACAATTACTATTTTGAAAATTGACTGATACTTAGCATCTACTGATGTTTCTGTGTTGTTGGTTTAAAACAATAAAATCTCTCCTGGAGACTATTTTACACCAAATTTGCTACACAGAAATGCACTTCACTTCTCTGAGCATTTCTCCATGTGTAGGAAAAATAAAGAAAGAAAAATAAAGCTGATTGTAATTAAGAAAAGAATAGGATTGCAAAGCATCTGTTTTTAAAAATGTAAGAAAAGTAAATAATTCAAAATATCATATTCGGATTTCCAGTACACACTTGTTTCATAGAATTGTAGAATCGTAGAATGGCTTGGAAGAAACCCTGAGGATTAGCACTGCAATAGGCAGGGTGCCAATGTACAAAATGTACAGGCAGGGTCCCAGTACAAAAAAGACAGGGATCTCTTGGAAAGAGTCCAGCGGAGAGCCACAAAGATGGTGAAGGGCCTGGAGCGT
>JAOWBP010054168.1:0-10063 GCA_028571105.1 Tragopan temminckii
AGGAAGGAAGGAAGGAAGGAAGGAAGGAAGGAAGGAAGGAAGGAAGGAAGGAAGGAAGGAAGGAAGGAAGGAAGAAGAGAAAGCTGAACAAATTAATACTAGCCAAAGGGGTAAGGAGAATAAGACTCATACAGACAGAATCAAAGCAGAAACATATTGTAAGAAGAAAACATACCCATTAATAATGAAGCCCTTATTGGAACTGATTGCCAATGCTTCCTTTGTTATTGGAGCTGATTGCCAGTGCCTCCCTAAGGGAGGGCAAAGATGCCAGACTCTTTGCTGGAAGAAGGAGGAGGGAATGGCATTATACCCTTGTTTAGATTTTATGCTGACATTCTATCAGGCAAGGACCTCATTTTCAAGTTTCATTGAAAAGCATTTTAAGGAAGGCTGTAGAGATGCAGGATCAGGATACCTGCTCTTTTGAATCTATTCCTTATCAACAAATCACTCTCTGCTTAGTACAGATAATAAATATTTTCATTGAAATTTCATAGCTGCTGCCAAACTAGTACTATAGTAATTGCTGTCAAAGTATAAGAGAATTGCCAGAGCCTTGTATCTTTTAATTCCAAATTGAAGATATTTCACCAGGGTATCAAAGGTGACAACAACTTAAGATCAAATACCCATGCTATGTCTTGGATTTGGGACTAAAATAATGTTAATAGTATACTATTTCTCAGAGTGTTTGCATAGTGTTGGAGATTTCTCTTTTTCTCAGCAAGTAGATTGGGTATATGCAAAAGGTTGAGAGGTAACACAGCCAAGACAGACAACCCCAACTGACCAAAGGGATATTTCATAACATGTGACACCAAGTTCAGCTATAAAATCTCAGGAAAAGGAGGAGGAGTTGGGAATGTTTGTGGCTGTGGCATTTGTCTACTTGTGTAACCATGAATATGTGATGAAGCCCTGCTTTCCAGAAAGTGGCTTGACAGCTGCCTGCCAATTGGTAGTAGTGAATAAATTCCTTATTTTGCTCTGCTGCACATGCAGTTTTGCTTCATGTATTAAACTGCCTTTATCTTTGCCAATCATTTTTCTCATTTTTGCTCTCCTATTTCTCTCTTCTATCCCACTGCAGGGGAGAGAGTAAGTAACTGGATGGGCAATAAATTGCTGGCCAGGGTCAACCTACCACAATAGGCTTGAAGAACTTAATTAACAAAGTGTGATTAAAGATTTGAAGCTACTTTCCACTGATGTGTTGGGTTTTTTTCCAATTGTACCTGTTGAGGAATATGTTTCTTTACAGGAGGGAGCAAAGGTGCCCTATAGAGAAGGTACTTGAAGATACGCATGCATATATGCACACCCTCATGTACCAAGATAAGTGACTAACTGGCTGAGGAAATCATAGGTAGCTGCGCACGAATCCACTCATGAGAATCCAAAGATTCAAATTTGTTGTCTGCTGGAAAGTTTTCTCCTGTTTTTGTTGCTGCTGCTTAAGAAAGAGAGAGAAAGAGAGAAGCCTTGGAAACTGCGTGCATTTCTCTCACCACAAGGAATGAAGAAGAACATTGCAAAGTGTGATGGATAAAGGTAGTAATATGAGACAATGATGTGAATCATTATGAAAACGTAGCACTGTATCCCTGTGCAAGAAAGTGCTCCCTAAAATCTCTTGCTTCTGAAGACTAATATCCACACTCCACACAGAAATGCTCTTTGCTTCTCTTGAAACAGTCCAAAGAAATGCTCAGTCTTGGCTTTGCTGTAAAAATTAAATATTTGGTGAAATTGCAGGACGCTGGGGAATCCAAAGACTTGACTTCCTTTGAACTACATCAGGAAAAGGTTTTATATTGCTGCTATATGAGAAGATTATACTCACATACCTGGGATATATAGGAAGAACAACAGATATCAGGTTTATTTATGATCCCTCTCCTGTCAAAGACAGAGGTGGAATAGCCTCATTCTGCTCCATCTGCACCTGTTCTTGGTTTTATTTTGGGAAATATGGCTTTGGAAGGGTCTGTCCAATCACTGAGAATGCACAGTGGGCAGAGAAGAAGAGATTTTACCATTGGCCATGTTTCCTACTGTGCCACCATGCCCAAGTCTGATGTACCGAAGAAGCCCAAAACAGTAAGCGTAGGAGCTTAAGTGTCTCATGTACGCACATATAACAGTGTGCATTCATCAAATGTGCAATGAGGAGGACCATAGGCATAGACCCGAACCCATACACAAGTCCTCAGGACGCTACGTCCTGTTGCTTCAAAATCATAAGTCTGCTGAAGAGCTGGGCTGTAATTCATCAGTATATTTTCCACTGCAGGTTAGTCTAGCCATGGATTTCAACAAAATATGATCATGCTGAAGATGCAAAATGTGTTATGTTGAAAAAATAATACAAAAAGTACTGATTAGAGGTCAGCCACATAAGCTGCCACTAATTTAAACTCTGGCACAGGAACACTGTAGATGTTTTCCTGTTTCACACAGTTATTAGAATTTCAGTGATATCTGTATTCCTCCTGCATCTGTTGTTAGATGTATAGCACAAATTCTTATGTGAAAAGATACATCATGCAGAATATTGCATTTGGCAAAAAGGGGTCAAAAAGTCTGTCTGTTTTTCACGAGTTTCTGACTTCATTAGATGTGGCCTTTTCTGCAAACTTTGGGTAATCCATCTGTTACATTTTTAACATATTTGCCAACTGTTAGCAAAATCTTACAAAAAAAAAAGTATTTATTCTGTTAGCTCATCCCTCAAACAAGCCATGATTGCAAGGTGTCATTAAGTGAGCTTTAGAACAAGTGTGTAGGTTCATCATCTGTGGATGATGTTCCTCTCAATCCTCGAGGAACTGGCTCTGGCTTCATTTGAGCATTTCATATTTTTGCAAGGACAATTGACAAAATGCTATCTACTAGCTCTTCTCTTAGTTCTTACTTATGCTTCAGTTTTTGTATTTAAATAGTTATGATTTAAACAAGATTTCTTAAAGTAAGAATAAGCAGAATTATCCATACCACTAGGGGCCAAATCCTGAACCCACAGTTCACAAAAATAGATTTCTCATAAGAAAACCTGCTAATCAGCATAGGAAAAAAGATTCTCCTTCCTTGTCTAATCTCAGACACCAGTTCACACTATCTCAGACATGTATTCTAGAGTACAATGAATTATCCTCTGGACCCAGCTCTCCTTTCCTGTTACTTATAAACAAACTGGACACTGTCCTATTCGCTTAAGTTTTGGATCACTAATGTTACATGAAATAAACTTTGGGTTTTGTGCTGTGCGTTTGTTGGGACCTGCAATCCCAGAAGGATAGAGGAAGCTTAAACTGGAGCTGCCCTGATGGGCCAGAAAAATGCGTCTTCTTTGTTTGGGAGAAGGCACTATCCATCCTCTGTACATGAAACAACAAGGAGCTTCATTTGGTGATTTGGGTCATCTTGTTGGGTCTTATGTTCCTCACTGATTGAGGTGAAAAAGAATCGAGCAGCTCAAAACAATCTGTTTCAGATCCGTTTACAGCCCTGTCAGATGTCAGCATTCTATCTCAATATCTAATGTTCTTAATGTTCTTAAATCGCTTCTGTTCTCCAGAGAATTAAAACCAGGACAAACTCTGAGAGCAAATCCCAACAGACATATATATTTCTGTGAGTAGGACCAAACATACCAAAAATAAAAAAGCAGAAACATTTCATAACTAGTCATTTTCACTCTAAAAGCAATTCTTTCTTAGTTGTTTAAAAATTGCCCAAAAGTAGTAAGATCTTATGAATGTTTGGAATTCAGAGTGTTAAGCACACTTGTGCAAACAAATTCCAGTTTCCTTTTTGCAAATAGTTTTCTGCAAATTCTTATTTAGAGAATTCTTTATTCTCAAGTCATGTTTTGGTGTTTGTAGTCATTCACCTATTTACTCACTCAGATGCCTCTATGATAATTAGAAAGATATTATTGTTTCTTTTCCCAGATTGGATGACCTAACATGAACAGGCAGAGGCAGCGCCTCAGCAAATCACTGAGTCTCACAATTCTCATAGAAAAAAAAAACAGTCCTTAGTAATAGCATATTTTTCTACATTCTCAAAAGAAAAAAGGTATATAAAAGCTGTAAAATATTTCTGCTTCACAAAAGATGTAGTAACCACATAGTTTATTTTCAAGCCTGGAGAAGAGAAGGCTCTGGGGAGACCTGAGAGCAGCCTTTCATTACCTAAGAAAGAAGGGGAAAGACTCTTCAGCAGGGTTTGTTGGGATAGGACAAGGGGAAATGGTTTCAAACTAAAACTAAAAGAGGATAAATTTACACTGGTTATAAGGAAAAAGGTTTTTTTAACAGTGAGCGTAATGAAGCACTGGAACAGGTTGCCCAGAGAGGTGGTGGATGCCCCATCCCTGGAGACACTCAAGGTCAGATTGGTTGGGGCTCTGAGTGACCTGAGGGGACTTGGACCAGATAACTTTTAAAGGTCTCTTTTGGCTCAAATAATTCTATGATTCTGTAATTTTCAACTACTAAGTTGTTTTTTTTTTTCCCTTCATAGTCTAATTATGAATCTATTAATCTAATGGCAAGTATCAGCCACTGCTTGTCTGCACATGTACAGCCTTGATTTAAACTTCTGAAATCTGGCCAGTGAACAAGAACATGTGGCGTGCATTCTTTCTTTATTCCATCAGGAGCACTCCTTAATATACTTATTCAGAAAATACTCAATATCTTGTTTTAAAGAAAATAACTTCTAGAAGTTTTAAATATTGAGAAAATACATTTTGGAACTTTTCTTAAATGAAAAATTAAACATTTAGCAAAGAATTGAAAAGCAAAATGTAAACTACTTTATAGTTAAAAAAAAGAAAAATTTAAATTAAAAAAAGAAGTTATTTAAATGAAATGAATACCTGAGAAGTTATTCAAGTTCTTAATATTTTTGCCCCAGTTTATGATTTGAAAATTCTTTGAAACCATTAATATTTTTGCAGACAAAGAAACTTTGAAAAGAAAATGTGATTGTTGATATCAGTATTTGCACTATAATCGTTACAACTTGTACTGGCAAATTTTTGCAAATTAGGTTGCATCTTTGCAGAATCCGGAAAGGTAAGCTCTTGTCTTGCTGCATATGATGTATGAGATGAAGAAGAGATTGTGATAACATAGCTAAATCTAGCCTTGAAAACGTTTCTGAGGTTTACCATCTACATGAAAAAGACAGTTGGAGTACACTGTGTATGCATTAGACATTCTGCATGTTCTGAATATTTGAGACAAACCCAGGAAAGTGGTGAGCCAGAAAAAGTATAAGAGAGAAAGTATCCGTATCAAATCCAGACAAGTCTGAGGGAAGTATGCATTCCTCTTTCTATGAAATCATAAAGCCTGACTGTAGGAAAATCTCCTAACTGAGCAAACAGTGCTTTCTGATCCTGTCTTAAACTGAGTGTTTGGATTCTGAACAGTTCCATCTACTTATTCTTCAGGTAAGCAACTGTTAGACATCTTAGAAGGGAAGTGATGAACAGGAGGATAATCAACTGTCTATTTCAGAGATGCTTCTGCAGCAAAAGGATAGCACTAAAAAGCTTACATGAGGAAAATGAATTCATGAATTTTGGTAAGAAATCTAATGTATTTATTTTTCTTTGACACCTTTTAGTGGACAACAGCAATAATGAAATTTAAAATTCTTACAGTACTTGTTTAGTACCAGATTGTTTATATAATGTGTTCATTAGGACACAGTGTTGTCTAAGGATTAGCAACAGGGACATGGTGGAATTTCATTTTGAAGTTAGATTCTTATATACACCTGAATGTCCACCTAAGGGTAAATATAGGTGGATTTCTCAGCACTTAGTAGGGCAAAGGCCTACAGCATTGTGTTGGAATATATCCACCAGCTGCCTTATGCAATGTTACCAAAAGTGTGCCTCTTCTATAGATAAATAAAAATTATGCTGAATTTTGAAAGTCTTTCTATTACTTTAATAAGCTTTCCTTTTGTTTGCAGCCTGGATTACATCTATGCTTTTAGAATGACTATTCTGAAATATTTTGTGTACTATGCACTGACATCTCACAGATATAGTCCATGAGCCATGGATTTAGAAACATCAAACTAAACAATGGCCAGATTCCCAAGTGAGCTTATATAAAGCTTATCTCTACATAAAACTGCAGTCTGAAGGGGGGTGGGAAGGAGGGGCGGAATAAAATAAAATTATGCAAGGACCATTGAGTTATGCATGCTATTCTGAAGAGACTGTAACTGGTCATCAGCTGCATTATTTTGCCTAGCTATAATTGATTCAGATATCTCTGATGAAGTGAAAGCTCTCACAGACTGCTGTATGATGATGGTTATTATATTCTGCTCCAGAGAAATACTGTATTTAATACGTAGCATTTACTTCATGTAAGTGAGCAGATGTCTGTTGGTTTTTTTTGTCCTTCCTCTCTTTCTTACTCCTGTATAGATATAAAGAGATGTAAATTCATTCAGATCCCTAATTATTTTGGGTTGGGCACATTAAAACAAACAGATGTCAGAAAAAATAAAGCTAAACTTTAGGTGATGCTATGACAGATGAACGATGATGAAGGATAAGAGATTCAAAACTTCTCAAGTAAAGTAAACAAAAACTAGTGTTTCTTGGATTTTCCATGACAAAGACATACAAATATAGTCAACTCAATATTAAGATTGCTGTATGTAGGAAACCAAAACTGAGCAGAATGAGAAGCTGAGTAAAAACAAGGTGGTAGGAACCTTTGAACAAGTCATAGAAATCCTCCTTCTCTTGCATCTAAAAGTTGAGAAAGAGAGGTCATGACTAATGGGTCACTTTTCCAATGTATACTGTTTTTCTACTCCATTTCATTTAACTTGCCAGTAAATCAAGGTATCCTGTATAATTGAAATGGTCTGGGATGTTGCCTATTATTACTACCCATCCACCTACATCTGCTAGTGTAACAAAAGGAGGGATACCCGAAGTTCAGCTGTAAGCAGACGACACTGATGATTAGGAAACAGCAAAAACTGAAACGGAGTGAGCTAGAGCCAGTCAATAGAAAACACTAAGCATGGTGGGGTTGATAACAAACATGGGGGAGATGAGCTGTAACTGAATTTCCACTCCACAGAATCACAAAATAGGGGCTAGTAGGGACATCTGTAGACCAGCTAGTCCTGACACATCCAACCCATGGCCCATGGGCCACATGTGACCCAGCTCAGCATATCTCGTGGCCTTCCCCTGCCCCAGCGAGCAGCCTGGCACAACCCTGGGCACACACCCATCACTCAGCAACAATCACACATCAATGTGTGACTGGCATCATCTGGGCTGTAACCAGGGCACAGGGAGGGAGCAGTGCAGTGCTAACTCAAGTGATGGCGAATAATTGCATACGTTTTGATACACTGCCTAAACACAGTCCTGTGAACAGCAAAAAATGTGCAGCTGTGCTTTCCATTTTGATAAAGGAAATTGAGAATAGGTTTCAAGACTGATAAAAATATCTTCAATATATTTATATATTTGCAACCCCATTTTCAGTTGACATAAATATAGTACCTGCAAATTTTCAAATGTAACATGTAACACTGCAATCAGATATTCAACTCAAACATTTAATCATGTCTCTTTACCAGACTTCTATAAGACATATTATATCAGAGGAAGAAACCGCTAACTTCACAATCACACTTTATTCACGCCATTGCTTTCTGGCAGTACATACATTTGTGAACACCTGTTTCTAAAGATGAAACACAGGAAGAGTAAAATTTCATCAAAAATCTCTGACAAACACCTTGAGAACTCACTATGAATTGCAGCCACTGCCATCTAAACAGACTGATACATTAATTTCACAAAAGTAAGGTCAAATATTCTGCTAGTTTTCTATTTTTGTTGATTTTTTAATGTTCTAATAAATATGTATATAAATAAAATAAGTTTTGTTACTTAGATACATTAACTATAGTATGTATTTTGTATGTGGTTCAATATAGTTCCTCTTCACTTTTGGCTTCACACAAGCCAAAAGTTTGGACAGCCATGATCTAGTCCAACCACTTGTTAAAGCAGGTTTCCTACAGTAGGTAAGCCTCTCTGAGCAGCTTGTTCCAGCTCTTCAGAGCTCCGGTTGTGAAGCAAGAGTGAACCAAAAGATTTCACCACTAAAATCCCAACTCCAGAATCCTTATGCAAGCAGAACTATCTGCTATTATTCTTTAACAACAGAGAGAAAAGATCATTTTTTAAAAATCTTTTCTGAAGTAAGCTAGTCAGCTTGTGGGAAGCCCAGCTTTAATTGCTTTCTCAGTTAAGCAGATTCATGCATTCGTGTATTTTATTCATTCTTATCTCTGTTTCTAAAAATTTCCCTGGGTGAGACTCTGGGTTACCCCCCTCAAGTTTATCCTTATCTGCCCTTGGAAACAGGTAACAAGAAAAATCATGTGGCATAAGACAAGTGGAAAGACTCAGCTGTGGACTGTGCTTCCATGTGTTTAACAAGATTCTCACAGTCTCAAAGCTTGACTGGGTCTGTGACAGGCCTGTCCGCTCTCATAGTCTAAACCACACTGAATTCACACCTAAAAGTCTCTGGTACCTTTAAAGCTTGAGTCTGCTGAGGACTGTCTCCCCAGGAAAATCTGATGACACCCAAGACAGGCAACCCTGCATTTAAAGTAGTACTACATGGAAGGGAGAAGTAATCAGGGCTTGTGTGGTGAGTACGAATATCTTTGTTCACATGAAAGTAATTCAAGCAAATTGCTGCTGCTGTTCTATTATTCACATGCATTGAGTTAGACTGGTGTCGGGCCAATGCTGTGAAAATAGCTGTAGTCTTCAGTGTGCTGTCTATAATATATATATATATACCAAGTGAATTTATTTGAGTGCATTGGACTCCATTTTTAGTCATTGGTATCACCATTTCATGACAGTCATTTGTCACAAATAATTTAGTAGATACGTATGTGTTCTCTCAGCCCTAACTGTAAAGGACACATTAAGATCTTTGTAATAATCTATATGCCACAATTTTTGGGAGCAAATCCATCCTTATGTCATATTATATTAAACAGTGTTCCATTAATGCTGTTATATAATTGGTCATACCAGCTCACATAATAAGTTACTACAGTTGTTAGAGCAGAAATTGAGACAGAAAGGAGTCTTACCTGACTTAAGACATATTTTGATTGCAGACAAAACGGATAACTCTCGAGTTGGACACCAGAAGCATAGATTTGTTCTTATAAGCTGTCACATCTGGGAATGGTAAGCACAGATGAACTGCCCTAATTTAGAAAATCTGAAGCTTGGAAAATTTTGAAAAAGATGTGAAATAGCTTATCTATTCAGTGAAAATTTAAAACATTTCAGAAATGGTCATTTTCCACAATGGGACTGAAAGCAGAAGAATTTTAAAACCTATAACTAAACAAATAAGAAATGAAATAGAGAATTTTCAATAAAAGAAAGATGCCATTTCAGAGCATTTCTAACTTGCTTCTTACCCATGGCAGATAAAGTCTCTTAAAATCTATTGTGAGAATCTATTGTGAGTCTACAGAGTTTCTGAAGCTGAGAAACATTTCCTGAAAAAAGTTCAACTGAAATTGGAACACATCCATTCAAAAAAATTGAATGTACTGCTCAGCACTTCCTTACAAAAATGGCTTCACTTAAAATTCAGAGTATGTTGAGATGACTCTGCTGAGCCTGAATCCATGAGCAAAGCAGAAAAGTAATGGTTATTGCTCAGATGCAAAAATCATGTCAGGGTCTCAGTGCTTTATCTTGATGAAGAAGGCAGCATTAGCAGAGAAGGACACTCTATGTTATACGCCTCTGTCATCACGTTCTTCAGAAGTGCCCACAAAAACAGGAGAAAGGTCTCTAAGACTGATCAAACAAAGAAATCATGTATGGTCCATGGTCACAAACATTTTTTTAACTTTCTTCCAGTGTTTATATCATAGGGCGGAAGGAAGGAAGGAAGGAAGGAAGGAAGGAAGGAAGGAAGGAAGGAAGGACGGAAGGACGGAAGGA
>JAOWBP010054169.1:0-10060 GCA_028571105.1 Tragopan temminckii
AGCCCAAACCATTGCTATCCATTTAATATTTATTTTATTGTCTATGATACACAATGTGTGTAGGTCTATGAATATATGTATGTATGATTGTGTATAGTAAATACAGAATGAAGCAAATGGAAAGAGGAGCAATGCTTGCTTCTAAATAAATATTATATGTACATCCAGTTCAGTAGATACACCATACATATATATATTTATTATTATTAATTTTCATGTGAAGCTATTTTCCAAATGTAAAGTAGCTGCAGTTCGATAGATGCTCTAAAAGAAAATTAAATAAGCTTTTAGGATTAGTCATGGTTTATGAATTAGTTTAACATTCTTCAGCTTGTATAGGGGTGCTTACAGGCTTCAGGGGGGTGAATTGTTGCTCCTTCTTTTCTTTTTTTCCTTAAGCCATTGTCTTCCAGCTCTCAGATATCGTACCAAAACAAAAGGGAAATGCCCAGTTGTAAGAAAGTGAACTTACCAGCACCATGGTGGTGATCAACAGCGAGTGGTAAAACAGAAGCTTTAGAGGTTGTTCAATTCCAGGTGGCAGTTCTGAATGGAGAAACTCATAGAACAACTGCCCCAAAAACAGCGCTGGTACTAAGACAGGTGAAATGAAAATCACTCCTAATACTGCTAAGCTTTTATAAATGAATGCCATTTCACTTCAATGGAAGTGAACTCAAAAAAGAAAGAACACCAAAAACCTGTCCTGCCTCAAGTCTTGGTTCTGGGGTGTTTCAGAGGTGTCTTCACAGCAGACTAAGCAATCCGTTCATTAGCAGAAATAAGTTTATTTATGTTGCAATACTCTGATACTCTCCTCCCTTCTTTGCTAATGATACTATTGGCAACACTAAGATTAAAAAAAAGGGGAGGGGGAATTTCCTTTTTTAAAAGTGGCATTTGGAATATATGGAATTGATTGATATCCTGAAGCTTGTTGGTGTCTGGCTTCTTGCAGGCTCGTTATGGATGCCATTAGTGTTGTCAGGTTACATTTTGGAGATGTGAGGATCCTCACAGCTGCCATCAAGGTGTATTCTCCTCTGACAAGAAAAATACTCATATCTGCGTTTGTTATGAACTTTGTTTCACAGACACACTTAATGAAGAGAACATTTGCTCTGTCTGTGACCTGTGGTGCGTCTCAGTGGAAAGATTGGGTTAATTTAAGTGATGTGTACTATTTCAGCTAGGAGAGAAATGCATCAGTACTGCTTTCTCCATGAGATAGAAGTACAAACTGTACAATTAGTGCTGACCCGAAGCCATGTGTGGGTCTCCCAGGTGATGTCTATGTCAACTCAAGTCCCTGGTACATCTTTTCAGTGATTGAACTCTGTGAATTTTATGTTCATTCTTGCTTGTAATTTAATGTAAAGGCATTATGGATACGTGTATATTAGTAAGCAATGGCTGAAGTTGGTGGCAGCTGTTTGGAGAAACCGTGTTTCTGTTTCTTTTATTGAATTTCATTTTCTACACAATGACGAAGTTACAGTTCCCAAACCGTTTTCCTGTCCTGGCTTTTAAAATGAAATTCCCATCTGAAAATTGACGTAATCCTTAGCTTCATTAGCTCAATATTCAAATCAAAACAACCAAGTCAGCCCGCTTGCACAACTGGAGATAAGAATGTGTGGGATAAAGCAACTGGAGTCTACACCAGTATCTGTGCAATGGCAAACCCTCAGCTGGTCCACGTGGCAAAACCATTCACCCACAGCCCTTCTGTTGTTAAAGAACCATCAGTGAAGTGATGTTTCAGAATAACATCTTGATGTTTTACTCTTGCAGCTGTATGCTATTGCAGCTCCTCCGTCCTTCCTCCCTACCGCAGTTTCCATGCTTTCCAAAACCAAGCAGTGACCTTAGGGCTGCCCAATTCCTTTGGGAGTGCTCGTATTCACAACCATCTCACGAATTTTGGTGCTTTCTGTTCTGATACACATACGTGACTTAAATGATCTGTTGCTGCACATCACTTTCTTTTCTACTGATGCTTGGTCAGAGATGTTTCAGATCTTTCCGTTCTGGTCAGCCATTCTGTTCATGCAGATGTAGAAGCAGAAGTATCTGTGATCAGTGTCAATCTCTCATAGGTTATGTTGAGCAGAGAGTACCGTGTTTCCAACAGTCCCATGGATTGGTTTCTTCAAGGCTGATCTAGATGGGCAATCACAGACCTCTTCGTAGCCCGAGAATGCACAGAACTCTTCACATCAGTCACTTATCAGTGTGAGAGTCAGGCAGCTTTCAAGCCAAACCAAGGCTGAAGTGCCAGGGTGGATGATGTGGGCGTCAGGTGGTTGTGGGCTGTGTTAGGAAATCATTGACAATTGCAGCGCAGGTAATTCAGGAAGTGCTACAAGAGCTAATGAGTGACAGAGTGCTGGTGTTTAATGACTGAGGTGCTGATTCAATCAAGTACAGCCATCTTTAGTAACTAAATGGAAGTCATAAAGCAAAAAAAAAAAGGGGGGGGGGATTAAAAGCCAAACTAATAGCTGCTGCTACGTTCCTCTTTGTATTTCTTCTCATTTTGTTTGGTTTTAGTGTACCTTTCTAAATGAAACACTCCTGTAAATGTGATTTACCTAGCTGTGTGTATTTATCTACCCCAGATGACACTGTAGGACAACTATATCCCTAATGCAATGTAACTGACTTCAGTTTTATCAAGTAGAGCAGGTAGGAATCTTACTGCTCCCATTTCTGTATGCATGTAAGGGAATGACTGAAAGCAGCTTAGACCTGTTCACACCTGGTAAGCCTTACTCTTCTGATGTGTGAGAAGGATTTAGTGTGTCCTTCACAGGAACACACTAGTCTTTAGAAATTATAGCTTACTGCATAGTTGTACTGTTTGTTAATGTGCAATGTATCTGCCACCTACCCATCTTTCGGTGTCCTCCCTTGTTATCTCCACCTCCTCACCCAAATTAGTAGCCACTCCTTGTGCACATTGCTCTTATTCATGACTGAAAGTCACCATCTGTGCAGTCTGCCATAAATCCTGATTTAACCTTTCCTTTCTTCCCCCCGAGTCTGCTTTGAGGTATCATAGAATCATAGACTCATTAAGACTAGAAAAAATCCTCTGAGATCACCATGTCCACCTCCAACCCAACCCACCATACCCACTGCCACGTCCCTCAGTGCCACATCTCCACACTGAGCACCTCTGGGGATGGTGACTCCTCCTCCTCCCTGGGCAGCTGTGCCAACGCATCACTGCTCTTCCTGAGAATAAATTTTCCCCAACCTGAAGCTCCCCTGGTTCACCTTGAAGGGTCCTAGTCCTTCCAAATGGCCTCCAGGTTCAACTTCTGCTGTAAATAGCTGTGACAAAAATTTCAAATGAAAATGATAACAAATGTTGTGTATTACATTCAGTGATGAAAAACTCAGATCTGATGTTGTTCAGTTCAGGTACATTTTTTAAATGATGACTCTCCAGAAGGCCTTTATTAATGCACTGCTTTGGAATGTGGGTGAATTCTTAGACCCCAGTGCCTCAGCAATGAGATGTTCTGTTCCTCGAAATGGGCGAATCTCTTCTCCACCTGAATGGAGTCCAAATAAACTGCTCCAGGTCACCAAACCAATGAGTTCTTTTTAAGTGCTTAGTTTGAATATAGATACCAAAACTGCAACCAACCTTAGCTTCCTGTGGCCAGATCCAAGACTTATTACTGGGAGCATTGGGCAATCAGCAACTGCTTGATGCTGAGCAAAGGAAAATGGCAGGCACTGCAGCTGGGGTGGATCAATGCATAGCCTTGGAGTGTCTAAACCACTCAGTGACCAATTGAAACATCTTTTGGGTGCTCATATTTTGTGCCCAGAGCACAAAGATGTTCGCCAGGTTATTGAGATAGCATTGAAAAATCAACTGTATACTGGAATAATTAATACATATCTATATAAAGTTCCTTTACAGTGAGAAGATGATCTTTGGAGTATTAACGGAAGTGAGCCTGTATCTGTAATGAACATGAAGCATTGGCTAATTAGTGTGTAAGATACTTTGCCTAAAAAAAGGGTCTCATTGCTAAAGGAATACTTAACGATGAGATTTTACCTCGAGTACTGAAAGTTTGAAATTACCAGTTACTTAATTACTAGTCAAGTCATTAAAGAAAAGGTCTGTAGTGTCTTCCGCATCTCATCTTTGTTGTTTTTTTTAACCCATGGGATATTTGACAGTTGCTAGCCTTATGTTTCATTCTCATATCTTCTGTATGTTAGTGTTAGGAGTGTGCTCTTCTGTCACTTTATGGACAAACTGCCACCCATGTGGATGGAGGAAGTAAATCTCAAAATTGATGGCACTGGTTCCCCATGTGCGAAATAGTCAGCATTCAAAAGTCCGTACAAACTGGTATGTCTGCCTCAAAATCAGGAAAGAATTGTGGATTTTTTGCTATTTGGATTATTCAAATTGTATTCATTCTGAAGGGCGGTGTGGAATAGCCTTATACATTTCCCTCTTTATTTTTTTTTTTTTTAATTAGTCTTTGTGAGTGTAGCTAAATGGCATTCACGTGTTCTTGCAGGCTTCGTTTTCCAGTTTGCTGAATATAAACAAGGTCACCATGCCAAGCATTGGAGGACATCCTTCCACTGTATCTTCTAGCTGAAGACTTGCCTTACATAATTGTCTGCAGCATTCTTCGTTTTTGATTATAATTTAAAAAGACAATGGTGGGTAGAAAATATATAAAATAATGTCAGATGTCCAATATCAGAGTAAGAAATGAGATAGTTGAGTGCAACAAGTCTATTTACATCACAATGACATTTTTATTTGAGAATTTGTCTTCCAACTCAGGAATTCATTATCGATGTGAATCCTCAGCATAGAACTAAGTTAAATGCCAAACTGCTTTTATCACAGTGCAGGTAAAATGTGGACGTAAAATATTTCATGCAGTTATTTGTTTTAATTGGGCATCAAGGAATAAATCTGCATCTAAAAACTGAACAAGAATACTCTGATTGGAAACTTGCTGTCCTGTTTGCTAGGGGATTTTTAAGCTCACAGTTTATCATCATTTTTAATCATGGACAATAAACTCATGCTCTTCTTATCTTCACGTACTTGTAGCATTCAAACTGATTTTACTGACAGCTGGGAATCCCAGGTTTAATGGCACAGGGATGGGCTGCCCAGGGAGGTGATTGAGTCACCGTCCCTGGAGGTGTTCAAGAAACATTTAGATGTTGTACTGGGGGATTAGTGGGGAAATATTGGTTGTAGGTAGACGGTTGGGCTGGATGAACTTGGAGGTCTTTTCCAACCTTGGCGGTTCTATGACTCTATGGTTTCAGCAAGATGTCTCTCTTTCTAAACCAGGATGTTTAATGAAGTAAATCATAAATATTTTGCTTGCTACAGATTATCTGCCTGTCAGCTACTCTTTTCCTTTGAAAGCTGTAGGCTTATTAGCCTCCTTTCTTGAGAAAATAAACTTTGCTATATGCTCTATCTCCATGTGTTTTTTTCTTTCTTTTGCTTTTTGATTGCATTAATGAAATTCCCCCTAATTTCTTAAACAACAGAGTGCATGAGAGGTATTTCCCAAAAAGAGACCTACAGCACTCAGTGTGAGGATTTCTCTGCTTTTGAACATTAATGAAGCTTAGGACGAGTTCAGGTTGAGAAGTAGCTTTATTCCTACTGTACAAGAATAATTTGTGATGGTTCAATATAAAGTTTCATGTCATACCTTTAAAGCCTGCTGCAGGAGAGCATTTATATGCCAAGTGAGGAGGAAAGCCCCACTTTAGAACCATGACTTGTCCAACATGTGTTAAACGGTGACATTTCTCCTCTTGACATCTCTATTACAGTCTTCTATTTTGTTTCGTTCCTCTTCATCCCTGTTCTCAGTCTGTTGTAAACCATTTATGACCAGTGTGAACTCTGATTTTTTTTGTATTTTTATTTTTCCTTCTCCCTCATTCTCCTTTCTCTGCCGTGGCACTGCTCATCGTCCTTCTGTGGGAAAGTGCTTTCTGCTTCAGACTGTGCAGTGACTGATATTACTGTGCATTCACATTTTTCTGTACCTATATAAAAAAGTGTATATGCATTTTTAAACAGATGTTGCATTAATCCATATTTTTTTACAGCACCTATAGTTCTTAGCCTTATCATTTCCAGACCTCCTGTCTTCCACTTCACAGGATCCCAGAGTCCCTGGCTGTTTGGGGATGAAGGCACCTCTGGGTCTCTCTGGTCACATCCTGTCCCAGCAGGGCAACCCAGAGCACCAACACCACTTCCAGGTGGGTTTAGATCTCCAAGGAGGAGAACCCACAGCCTCTCTGATGCCTGTACTGATGCTCCATCACCCACACAGCACAGAAGTGCTGCCTGATATTTAGATGGACCCTCTCTCAGTTTGTGCCCATTGCCTCTTGTCCTGGCACCAGCACTGCTGACAAGAGCCTGGCTCCCTTCTCTCTGCACTCACCCTTCAGATCCTTAAACACATGGAAAAGATCCCCCAGAGCCTCCTCAGCTCTGGGCTGAACATTCCCAGCTCTCTCAGCCTCCTGTCATGGCAGAGGTGCTCCAGACCCTTGATCATCTTGGTGTGTGATGGACTCCTTCCAGTAAGCCTGGGTTTCTCTTGAACTGGGGAGCCCAGAACTGAAGTATGGTTGCAAAGCTGCGACTTCATTCTCTTATGTCTATGCCCACACCTTTTCTGCTTTATTCAGTTTTCTTCAAGCTTGTCTCAAAATCAGCTTTCATCAGATATGTCATGGACCGTCTTGTTGTGCGCTTAGTTTGTAGATTCATCCTCCATTACTTCCCTCAAGTTGTCCTCAAATCTCAATTTATGTATTACTATTACCAGAACTTTATTAAGCCAAACTGCACTGTGAAACATTAGTCATGGGTACCAGACCTCTTATGAATAGAGGAGAAAACTGTGAAGTGGTGGTAGGCAAAATCAGGTGATGTTGTCTTTCTTCAATCATCATAAAAAATGAAGTGAAAACTCTCACAAAATCAATTTCATGGGTAAAAACCAGGCAGAGCCAGTGCAGAAATTTCAGAAGATGTTTTAACAGAAGGAAAACTGAGGGTGTTTTTTAAAAAATCTTTGCAAGTAGAGAGAGATAGGAATCAGGAAGTGAAAGCAAATAATGGAGGTTTACATCAATCTTAGAAATTTTGTTATCTTTTCCAGGCCTTTAATTCCAGATTGGAATGTCACCACCTTACTATAAGCAGCTAAGAATATCGTTCCATGGAACCCCTCTTCCAGATGGCACAAGGTCACTTTTATACCGTGATCCTCTAATCGTTTCTTGTACAGCAGTCCGTCGTCTCTAAGCACGTCGTATTCGCAGGTCAGAATGAAAGTCTCAGGAAGCTGGGCAATGACGCTGTCTTCACACAGCAGTGGTGAAAATAAAGGCTCAAGAAAAGGCTTGGCCAGCTCGTAGATTTCTTCTGAGTACGGTGCTGGTGGTCCTGAAGGTGTGTAGCCTCTCGTTTTAAACTCATAAGGGATATTGTCAGCACTCAGCCATTTCTGATACTTCTGTCTTCGCTCTTCTGAAACATGGGAACCTTCAAGTAATACATTTACAGCAGATAAGTCTTTATTGAGATACTTCAAACCAAGAATGAGGGTTCGTTCCCTTATCAAAACAGGAATTTTGGCATTCTGCTGATAAGAAGGCAAATTAAAGTCTGCGGCCTGGAGAAAAGGATATATTAAGATTTGTGCTCTCAGCTTTGGGACATCTTTTCTGTTCACCAGTGCTTGGGCAACAGCAGCAGTCAGTGTACCTCCACTGCTATCTCCACAGACAATAATGCGGGCAGGGTCTACTCCATAATCTTGTGCTGTCTTCATAAAGTGTACGGTGGCAGTGAGACAGTCGTGGAATTGGGTTGGATATGGGAACTCAGGAGCTAGGCGGTACCTACATGGGAACAGAAGGGTTTCAGCATGGTCACATCTATCGAGCAGACCCCTTGCTGCCATTTCACTCATGCATTCATATATTTCATTGTGAAGATGGGAAACTATTCTGAGACTATAATTACAGCAACCGAAATTATAGTAGTTATTGCTCACAGTGTACGAGGGCTGCTCCAAAAGGAATGCCTCCTATTTTGTGATGTTGGCCCACGACATCAGATGCAGATGTTGGTGGGGTGGCAACAGAGGTTGAACCTTCCCACCAATATCCCAGTACATTTTGTTGCTGCGTGACAGATGGCAGCAGAGGGGCAGGCTGACAAAGCGGTGTCTGACATGGAAGTGCACATGGATCAAAGGGGTGGTATTCAATTCCTCCATTCAGAAAAATGATATTCCATTGACGTTCATTGACGCTTGCTGTACATTTATGGAGATGGAACAGCAGGTGTGAGCACAGTGAGGGGTGGGTGGTGCATTTCTGCAGCAGTGGTTGTCTCCACTGGTGCAGATTTTGATGAACGCAGCACGCAGGCTTTGGTTCATTGCAGATGAATGCATAGCTCATGGTGATGACTATGCTGAAAAATAGTGTTCTGTAGCTGAGAGTTTGCTCTATCAAATCGTGTTACTGTGCTCTTTGTATCTCTTGTAGTTTCCATGGAAATAAATAGGAGACATTACTTTCAGAGCCATCTTTATTTACTGTTTTAGTGTTTAGGGGGTTCAGTGCATTATTCTCACTTTGGAAAACATATCTTTAGTTACCTATGTTTTAGGTGACTGAGGAAATGAGTACTGAGGTGTCTGGGCAGCCACGCTTCCAACAGAGTTAGTTACACTTCTAACACAATGTTGGTTTCAAGTTATGTGTATGGCTTTAGGAAATAAATAAAACCATCCACATCCAGTGGTAGCTACAGATTATTCTAATGGATTTTATTTGGAAATTGGCAAGTGGGGATTAGTGAACTAATTCTTTCTAAGAGTCATTAGTGCTAGTGAAACACGTGTGATTGTTAAATGCAAGTGCTCTATGTGATTTCCAGGGTTACAGGAACTAATGCATTAAAGAATTAGGAAGTAAGGAGGAGACAGGAAGACCGTGTGCTTGGATTAACCCTACTTACCCAACAGACACAACCACTGAATTGGTTTTCCTAGCAAGAATGCGACATGTTCTTTCATAGGCCCCTGTTTAAAGAAAATAATAAAAATAGATTTCAATGGAATTGTAAGTTGCTTTAAAAGTAAGTCAGAAGAAAATATTCTGAAGACTTTGTTCTGTGGTTAGAGCTTCACTGTAAATCTCCTACAGCTGGTGTGATCTAATCTGAGCATTGCTCACACCTTTATTACATTTGTGTAAAAAAACTCTTAACCTTTCTCATAAGCATGAGGGAGAAGAGGAGCGATCAGAGAAGTTCGAGGGACACAACCTGTATAAAGATAATGTAACAGGATGCCTACTACTCATAAATAAAACTATCCTGTGTCCTGACACAATTTTTTTTAATTTGTCATACTTAGCCTCCTACCTCTTCTCATAGTTTAATAAATGCCACATTAGCTCAGTAACCACACAGCATGTCAATTACAGTATTTACATGACTTACGAATGCTTCCAAACCGTCCAACCCCGCCATGAAAGTAGAGGACTCCTCTCCTTTGGCCAGTGGTTGATGTTTTTGGCTGGTACAGTCTTACTTTAACCTTTTCAAAGATTAAGTCCTTGATAATAAGACGTTTATCTTTTAGCGGTGGTATTCCATCCATTATAGCTCTGAGTAAACTGACCTCTGACATGATTCCAAGTTTTTCCAGTAATATTGCCTGTTAATAGAGGAAAAGGAACCACAAATTAGTGCAAATGTTGGAAATGTTGGGTGACGGAGTGATGTTTTACAAAGTATCTCGTTCTTCAGTGGTGAAATCCTGGCTTAGTCTCCATTAATGGAATAAATCTCAGAGTATTAATAGGAGATAGAAGTGTCAAATACTTCATAGAATCATAGAATCATAGAATGGCCTGGCTTGAAAAGGACCACAATGCTCATCCAGTTCCAACCCCCTGCTGTGTGCAGGGTCACCAACCAGCAGACCAGGCTGCC
>JAOWBP010054171.1:0-10058 GCA_028571105.1 Tragopan temminckii
AACAGGATCGAATTTCTAGAGTTTCTATTAAAAAGTCTTCATTTAACCTGTTCTGAATATGAATCAATGAAGAAAGATCTCAAACTGAAACATTGTTCACAATTATCTTCATTCAAATCTGACGTTGTCCATCTTCAATTTTTAATTGCTGATAATTTATCAAAAATATTTTTATCAAATTATTGGCAAATTATAAATCGCCAAATGAAGAATGTTGATTATTTTTGTTGGCAAAAATTATATAGATTAATGAATTTTATTGATTGGTTAACGGCTAAAAAATCATTATTCATAATGCAATTAAAACTTCGTATCGTACAATTAAGCTACATTTTACAAACATTATCGAATGCTTATAAATATCGTAATTATAACGGATTAAATGTATGCTTTAGAAATGTTCTGTTTTCAATACTTTTGGATCTTATACTCGGAATAATTGTCACCACTGTAATATTGAATAATCAATATTTCTCTAAGAAGAATATCATCCAAAATACCAATACGGCTATTTGGCACGGTGTGAAAGCTATTAAAAATTTACTGGCTTTCCTACAAAGCATGCCACTTGGACTAAAACTAAATGAACCATTTAATCAAGCCATCTCACAATTAATGTTATTTCATATTTATCTTTGGGAGAAATATATGGAAATATTACAAGGAATATTTCCTTGGGCTATACAATTATGTTGTTACTCGGGATTTATGGGTTTAACATTCATCATCACCATTGTATCAGATTTGATAACATTGATCACCATACAAGTGTTTTGTTTTTATGGTTATACATCGGTGACATTTAATTATCAAATCACATCTATAATTGCATTATCACGGCTTTTTAGAGGGAAAAAATATAATCCGTTAAGAAAACGTATTGATTCATATTCGTATGAGAATGTTCATCTATTCATTGGCACCATATTTTTTACCACATTCATATTTCTATTGCCAACATTGTTAATGTATTATGTTGTGTTTAGTGTCTTTCGTCTTCTAATACTTGTCCTACAATCCGGTAATTATTATTTTTTAACCCTTTCAGTCTTTAAATTGATTTTTTAATTGTTTTTTTTAATTTGTAATTAGCTCTATTCTTTTGGATTGAACATCTTAGCACATTACCATTGTATGAATGTTTATTATGGTTATTTAAATCACATTTATTATCAAGTAGAATTTATTTTCGTGATTGGACTAATGGAAGCCATTTTCAACAACATCGTTGTCCACCACAATGTCCACCATCACCAAGCAAATTCACTGGTAATGAGATACCAAAAGCTAACATGATATTTTGGATGGAAACGATGCCAAGTAGATTTACAGACATTTTACAACATAAAAATGATGAACTTTCAAATTCATTTAAAACATATTTGTTAATGAATAGAAAAATATCATTTAATTGGAATGAATTTTTAATAGATCTTTTGTCTGGTAAAATCATTTCCCAAACATTACCATATTGGATTTCATATACATTGCTTTCATTATTAATTACTTATTTCACACTTGATAATTTACTTTCAACAAATGTTACTAATTGAACAAAATTAAAATTAATTTTATTTTAATTAATTAAAAATCATTTTTCTTGAAATGTTTTTTTGGTACAAATCAAAATTGAATTAAAAGAAATTTTCTATTATAAAGAAAAAATCCTTATAAAATTCTTTCATAACAACAAGCGTTACTAATTGACTTGGCGTAAGCGTTTTGTGAAAACATTCTGGTACATTTCGATTACCAATAGGATGCTCATTTGAACTTGTTTTATTTTGTTCATTTAGCGTTAATGTTCGTTATTTGATCTCCCCGAATGTCAAATGTAAAACTTTTGTTATATTTTTTTTTTTTGGTCAGTGTGCGGCAAGTTTGAGACAGTTTTTTTTGATAAATTGGCTCAAAAATGGTTTAGACAGGTGTGCTGCTGCTACGCTGCTGTTCTTCTTGCTAAATGGTTGTTGTTAATTAGGACAAAAACAAGACCATTTCACATTTGGATTCGGTTTGTTGGACTGGTGTATGAATTGGATTCAGGATCCGTCACCGAATGCTCATAAAAAACGTGTACAAATAGTTCTAAGCACAATAATCATGGTTCTGTGTAGTAAGCAATTAAATCTGTTTAAGATGAACATTGTTCCATTTAAATAAAAAACATAAAATGCTGTAAAAATGTTGGTGATGGTGTTGAAGTAAATGACAATATTTCTCATGTGGAACCAACAACAACATCTATCCTAACCAACAACTCTTTCTCTCTCTATATTAAAATTATATTCAACATGTTTGTGTTTAACAGACATGTTTAACATAAATTTCATTTGTTGCCACCTGGTTGCGCACGCTGAATCTGCCGACCACCTGGAATATTGCAACTTTTTTTATAATTACAAATTTAAACATTTTTTTTATACAAAAAAATGTATCAAAAATCAAAAAATTTGCTCGTTTGTTACATGGTGAATGCATGAACTAAACTAAATTATTAGAATATCCGGCAGATTTTCAGATTGTTTTTTGAATGTAAATGCCAATATTACAAGGGTTTTTCCTTTTTTTTAAAATCATTTTAAAAAACTAAATTTAATTTTAAAAAATTTATTGTAATTTTAAACAATTTTTTTTGTCTGTTGTTAAATTGTTTTTGTGTTTTCGTTGTTGTTGTTGATCCCGGACATATGCTGGCAATAAAATGTCATTTTTTTCATATAGAAAACACCATTTGGAAAAGCGTTATGCTATAGTGAAACATTATCCTCTAACCACAATTAACCACAATGGCTGCAATGGCGACGCAACATGATTTTTGTTTATTTGTTGTTGTTAAACGTGTTCTTGAAAAAAACACTGTTTCATCAAAATTATAATAAAATGCAAACTTAGATTTCCGGTTTATATGTTGAAGAAGGAGGAGTGGTGGTGGAAAGTGCATTGAAAATGACGCAAATGTTGCCGTTTTTCAGCCATGTTTTTGAGAGCATTTTTTTCAGGTTTGAATTGATTGTGGAATAATGGAACCAGGAGTATTTTTTTTGACTTTTTTCTACAGAAAAAATATCCCTTTTAATAATATGTTTTTGAGCATTATTAATGCCTTTTTCAGCCATTATTATTAGTTGTTATTTTTGGTCATAATAAAAAGAATGTAGAAGAGTTATCGCAGCAGCAGCATAATAGTTTGCCGTTCCCATATTGGTCAATTGGAAAGCAAGTCACTTTTTTGTGTGTGTGTGTGTGTGTTTGTATCGGTGGGTGAACAATTGATTAAAAAAACATATCAAGTTGTTATCACAGACATCTAGTGTTCAAGTCCAGTTTAACACAGCATTTTTTTATTATTATCAAAGCTTGAAATTAGCCATTTTGGTCAACATCTGATCTTTTTGATGCTTGTTTGTTTGTAAGTTGCGCAAATATTTTAACTTGTAATCATAAAATATAAAAAATTCATCATAAAAATCATAAAGCGTTTGTGTGTGTGTGTTTGTCACTGAGGGTGCATTGCATTTCGAGATTCTCCGAAGAGAAACCGTAAAAGAGTAAATCAGAGAAAGAGAGCTTGATAGTAATTCTAATTAACATGTTTTCCTTATAATTTTGTCAAGCGACCTTGATCCGGTAAAGTTTGCTTGTTGTTGAATGTAGACTTTAGCTGTATACGGCTGTGTTTGTGTGAATCTATCAATGCTGGTCATCTAGCTTTATGTGACGTTGTTGTTGTTTGTTTTTTTTGGCTGTCTGGTCTGTTAGTGAAGTGACCAGTGATTAGGGCTAGCTGACATTATCTAATATAATAAAACACACACACACAACCATATTCATTGAAGCAACTATTAATAGTCAACATATTGCCTCTTCACCTTTTAATTCACCTTTTACTTTTTTGATTAATGCTAAGGTAGGATTTTTTTTGGTAAAGTAATTGGTAACTTGATAACAAACGAAAAAATCACTGACAAAAAAACATAAAGAGAGAGCGAGAGAGAGAAACAAAAATACAGCCGAATGACCTTAAAATATAAAAAATTTACCTCAACTCAACCGAATTCAATCATAAGTCAAATGGAAATGTATTTCAGTAAGTCAATGCTAGTGAATGTTGATTTGTGTGACATACCATCACACACACACACACACTGGTCATCATCATAAAAGAGCCAGTTATCTAGTCTGTTTTTGTGTGTAATTCATTCATTCATTCATTTATTTACTAAGTGACTAAACGGTTAAAAGTCAGACAGCCAGTGAATTAGCTTTTGATGATGATTTAGCTTTTTGCAGGTCGACTGCTTGGTAAACTACTGAATATATTGAGTGAATGAGAGAGAGAGAAAAGAGACCAAAAAAATGTTAGTCTGCAAATTAAAATGAAATCCAACAAACATAGAACCGGATTCAATGTTAAACCGACAAACTAGCTACATTTAGCTTAAACAATTGATTCATTCACTGTGCAAGAAAACACATATTTTTCTTAAAATAGATTATTAACAGCTATTTGTGCGTTGTTTTTTTGCTGTTGTTTAGATCAGCCAACTGCAAATTATATTGCTCACACAATTGCCAAACGCCATGCAAGCTAGCTAACAAACGTTATCATTTAAAAAAGTGATGGTTTAGATAAGCATGTTGAAAGATGATTGTATCAGATTGCCGTTGTGGCAATCAATATTTTACGCTAACCACCTATACGTTCAACATTTTAGACAATCGTTCGGGAATCATGCAGTGAAAGTTGTTTTCTGTTGTTGGATAAACATCCAGCATAAACACATCAATCCAAACTGGTCGATTATGGTCACGAATTTGGCCACTGCCAATTGTCCATCGGGCTGGCTGGCTGGTTGTTGTGTGTTACTATTTTAAAAAGCAGATCACTACAATTGCAAACTTGCCTAGCAATTGATTGTTAAATAGCATTGAAACGTGCTTTCATATAGAACTGTCCAAAAGAAATTTTGAAATGAATCATTTTGTAATTACAGAACCAAACTATCGACAAAAAAAAATAAAGATAACTTTGGCCAGATGAAAAAATAAGCACGTTGGATTAAGGAGCCAGACCATTTGAAAAGAAAGGATTTTAATCGACAATTACAATTAGGCCAGAGTAATATGTTTTATTCCCATTACAGTCTTAACCTGCCGCAAGCTTGCTTGCTTAAATATTGACATTTGACCGGTTAATCAAATGCACAATCTTTTCGATCCAACAATAACAACCTGTTCATTGAAATTATTTCACATAATATGCTAGCACATTGACGAGGTTTAGACAAGATTTTCTGTGTGTGTGTGGAAAGAAATCAAGTTATGTTTGTTATGTCTATGGTCGATAGTTGATTTACTGTAAAATGAATTGAATCGATTCAATGAATCTATTCAAAAAACACACAGTTTCTATTGAGATGGACGTGATTTTATGAGAAAACGTATAGCCATTTTATCAGATTGGATTGTAATGCAATATGTATGTATGTATGCATTGGTAGCATAGTGCTAACATAGTAGTACTGGCCATCCATCAACACAGCAAAGTAAAGTCATTTGCCGCACACCCACAAATGCCACCATTCTCCCTCTAATGAAATTTCCTTTTTGTTCCCATAATTACAAAAAATGCATTTCAAGTTTGTAAATTGATTATTCGACTAAATACGCGATTGTCTTACGTTCGCTAACAAGTGATTTTTTGTGACTCCATTCAGATTGAAATGAAGAGAGGGACAAATATGTCCGTAAATGACCATTCACGTATTGACCATTGGAGAAATATGAGTGCTTTATCGGACAAAATATAATGCAATATAATTCAATATAATGCATTCAATGCATTCAATATTTAGTTATATCTTTTAAATGTTAAAAGCAGGATTGTTACAGCTCGCACAGTTGTTTTTTATTATGATTAGTGACCCTAGTGAACAAATGTGCTAAAACAAATATTGCTTATGATAACCATGGTTTATGATGACCCACAGGTCACCACTAGCATCATTATTATTCAATATTGCATACATTTTTGGTCATTTCACATTTCGCATCACCATTTTACCATTGTCATTGTCATCATTGTTATTGAAGGTCAAAAACAAAAAAAAAGCAATAGAATATTGAATTATGAATCAGCTATCACACACAATCAACCAAAAAAAGGCACCAATTCAGGTCAAAAAACACAATATTTCATAACGGAAACTTGAAAATTTGTCATAGTTTTTTATAATTTATTTTATTTTTCAATAACATAATGAATATTCATGAATGTCAATCACATAATTTAGTAGCCATTTGTCAGCTAACATTTATCCATGTTCAAACATTTTGAAAAAAAGAAGCACCAGAGGCAAGACAATTCATTTTATTGAACTCAAATTATGAATTATGAAAGCTTGCTTATGCAATTCATTTGCCTTGTTTTGGGTTAGAATTTCACCATAAGAATTATTATTCATAACAGAATTTGGTATTAGAATTTTTTTTGGTTGAATAATTTGCATGGAAATTGATTATTGAACGATGACTCCTAATGATAATTACCAACTCTTTCACACTTTCACTCTTCATTTCGCAACCTCTATGGTGACAAGCAATCGTTATCAATTAATCTAACTTTCATTATCTTTAATTAATCAATACTCAAATCACATATAAAAAAGGTTATCAGATTGATCCAAATATTTATAACGGTCATAATTTAAGATTAGATTTTTAAAAATAATCGGTGTCCGTTAGCAGGTGTAATATTCTGGACACAGAGGACCTGGACACAGATTACCGCAGACCACACAGTCCACTACACACAGTGGGCTAGCTAGCTTGGCTGGCTGACATCCCATCCGTTTTAATACACGGAAATGCTAAATTAATCTAATCTGTAAATTGTTTTTTAAAAAAAACTTGTCGCAACGCATCACACACTTAAATGTCTGTTTTAGTGAACAGGGATGATTGTTTGTCTGATAATTATGGTGAATTGTGGTGGTCATTTTGGATCGTCGTGCCTCAGCCTCACTTACTTTCTCCCCCTCTCTCATCAACCAATCAAGCTGTTGATGCTAACATCACCATAGATTAGTGTTGTTGTAGTTGTGTTTCTTTGGTGTCTGCTGTCTGTTATGGTGGTGTAATAAGTGTTAAAAAATCATCCACTATGATCACTGCTGACGACCAAAAATGGCTTGCATGGTTTTTTTGGTGATGAGTTTTTGATCAAAACTAATAAAAATAAAATTTATAAGCTTAATAATATTTGTGGTAGATTATTTATCGTTAAAAAATTGATCATTTCTCTCTATTAATAATAGTCACACGTACAAAACGAGAAAGAGATGTAAAGATGTCTGGTAGAAAAGTAAGTCGACAACACTAAAAAATTTGGCTATTCAATTCACAACACGTTCTTAACGAACAGCTGGCTAATAACTAACAATTTTTTCGGAACTTAATTTGTAATTTTGTGTTGGAAAAAACTGGATAATAAAATAAAATAAGTGAAGCCATGAGCAATGAGTTCGTGATAATTTACTAAATGGATCATGGCATCATGTTTATAAGTAGCATGACTTGGTCAAATGGGTGAATTTTGAGCTGCTTTGGCTATAGAAATTAAATAACATTATCCGATTTATTATTACAAGATAATGATAAATTTGTTATGTTTTTTTACCATGATGTTAGCTAGCTAGCTACATTACTTGACGAACCAATTTTTGTTAATAATAATGAGGATGCAATCATGTAAATTAGTGTCGATTATCACCTTTTTTACAATAATCACACCATAGTGATATGTTGGTTAATTATCAATTATGCTGTTGTTGTCATTGTCATTGTCCTGTTCAACATGTTCCACAGAATGTCTTGTTTTGTTTCGATGTCAATTTCATGTGTGTGCTAAACATAATTGCCATTATAATTTTCATTCAAAGTAAGCTTGCCTGCAGTGCATTTTATATAGAAAAAAATATGTTATTATAAATGAAATTAGACATATCGTACAACATTATTAACACTGACCAATGTTCCAATGTTCCAGACCGGACATTGGACCCGAATAAGAATAATTTGATATAAATTAACTTAATTATTTATCAAAAGAAAAAATTTTTTATAGTGATATTTGATCTAATGTCTAAATAGCTTGTATTACAGGTGGTCAAATGGTCAATTTAGACATGTTTCAACTATAAAACAAAGTGTGTTAATTTAGAAAAATTGACCACAAAAAATGTGTGATTGATATGATATGATAATAATTATCATAGTGATTGACCTATAGGCAATAGCAGACAAGATCCATTTTGGATTATGGATTGGAAAAGCCGTTAGACATATGCAGACTGTTTGCATTGAAATGTTTTTTTTATTAACCGGAAACAGAGTAACATTGTTGAAGAATCCCCATTTCACTGTTGTTGTTGTTGTTCAGTCTTAATCAATCAAGCACGCAATTATTATTATTGTTTTCAATAATTCAGAGCAATTTTTTGTTTCTTTATCTCTCTCTCTTTGTTAATTGTAAGATATTTATAAGATAATTACAGCTCATTTATAATTAAACTTATATTTAATCACTCACTGACAACCGATCAGACATAGACACAAACAGAGAAAGCAAGCAAGCAACATTGATCTAAAGGGGGCTGTTGTTGTATTTTTCAAAAAAAAAACATGATATATTATTGTTCATGTAGTCTTGCTCTTGTTTCAATGATTCTTTTGTATATTTGGTGATGATTTGCATTTTATTTTTTTTCATAATAAAAAAATGCATTCACCGTGCTCGTCACCACCACATGGCCAATTATAAAATTACAATAACTCTTTTGTTTTTGGTGCCGGCGCGATTCATTATTTTTTTGTCTCGTTATTTAACCAATTTAAATGTAATTTCCAATTATGAAAAAAATAACGATAACTGTTGACTTGTATGAACTAGTTGTTTGAAAGAACAAAAACAATAATATTTTATTATGATAAAATGATGCTTTCAATCACGCACAAAACTAATATTTGCGGTTTTCGGTGTCTGTCATGATGACAAGCTGCGCTAGCATGCGCAACAAGCCAGCAAGCCTGCTAGTGAGAAAAAAAAGAGTCAGTCAGTGGACACAAAACACAAAAAAACAAAATATTTTATTGTATTTTAGTAAAATGGCCAAACAAAATATAACCAAGATCAAATATTATCAAATGATAATAATTAAAATGAATGGAAAAAAATAATCTGTGCCGTTAGTAAGCTAGGATTATTAAGTTTGAGCTTGTTTTTTTCTGAAGCATTTCGCCTCGTCAAAAAAAATGTCTGATTTACATTTGAAGATTGGGTGTTGGAGGCAATTGTGACTGGTTAAGCTGTGCAATAGCGTGTGTGTGTGTGTTTGGTTAACAGCGATCATCATATGATTACCACCTATCTTCAGGACGGATCAAATGGTGTGCGTAAAAGCAAACTTGTTGTTGTTTACCTGGTAAAAAACGAGACCACAATGACCATTTCTCACCCGGTCCAATGCGCCCGTATATTACATATTTTTGCTGTTTCACTTCATCTAATCTGTTTATTATTTTAAAATTTATTTATTTTCATTTTTTTCTTTAAGATAAGATATTTTTTAATTTAATTTCAATTTTTTTTCTTCTCTCAGGTGTTTTTTTTCTTCTTGTTGTCATTTCATATGTTGGTGGCGACGGTGCGATGCGCTTGTTTTGTTACTAAATATGCTTCACCATAAACAAATAACAAAAAACTAGTATTCAACCCCAGCAATATAAGGCAAAAAGCTCGTGCAAATCAAACCTAAACATAGGAAATCTAAATCATCATCAACAGAAAATTTTTTTTCTAGATTAACAAAACTATAATAATTAAAATAAAATAAAAAAAAAAACAAACTACAGCAATCATCCATTCGTTAGTTTACAAATATTTATTCATGGTTGAAATAGCCGGCTAGCTAGCCAGCCAAAAAAATCTTCTATTTCGGCAGATGTTGTTGCTGGTGTTTTTTGGGATACAGGAAAAAGGTTCGCTGTTTCTCTTG
>JAOWBP010054172.1:0-10057 GCA_028571105.1 Tragopan temminckii
TGTGCCTTGAACTGGATTGCTTTTCCATGTCCTAAAGCAGGTCTCTCAGTGCAGGAGCAGAACAAAGTACGCTCACCACACCCAGCCGTGGTTACTTGGAGCACCCAGCACTGTGTTCCGACACGACACTGTGACTTCACTGAAATGGAATGATTAGGTTCAACTAATCAGCAAAGTATTACTTAATTAGCAGTGTAAAGGTGGCCAAATTAAAAAATGGATCTCTCCCGTGATTAAACTAACAGTTAGTATCTGGTGAGTTCCTGCTTGGGAAGGACTGCTTGGCTGCTGCTGGTTTAAGCAAAAGCTTTTGAGGGTATTCTTTACAAGAAGGAAGAAGTTAAAGCAGACCACAGAGAGCCTTCTATAAAGCAGTTATCATAAAAATGGAAGTGGTAAAGTCATATACAATAACTGGAAAACACTGACTTACCTCCCCCCCCCCTTCAGAAATAACTTGTTGAAACTCAACATCAAATTCTGTTCATCATGTTTTTTGCTCATTCTTTCAATATCCCCCTTTTCTCATCAGCTTTCTCTGTTAGGTCTGGGCAGCCCGATGGGTGCCACCAGGAGGCTTGTCTGCATGCAGATCAATGTGTGCTTTTGTTAATGCATGGACAGAGGTCTCTCCCCTCCTTATCTTGGCCCATAATTAAATGTAAATTCAAAATGAATCAAACTTTGGAGCTTCAGTGGGTCAGTGAAAGCTCTAAATAGGGGAACTGTTGGTAGAGGAACCTTCCTCAGGAAGGGGGGAGCAAAGAGTTAATATCTGCACAGGGCAGACAATGGGAGCTGTGAGTAAGAAATGTGTGAGCAACCTCCTTGCTGCATTTCTTTGGACACTGGCAGGAGAAACTGGCAGTCTTGTGCCTGCATTGTTCTATTCATTTGCACACCTGCTTACAGATAAGGAAAAACCAGCCTTAGCTTTGCTCATGGTAATCTAGAGATGACTTTTTCACATTCTTCTTTGAGCTTTTCTTTGTGATACCTCTGTTAGCTAAAACTCACAAGGCCTTCTGCCTTCTTTTAGTGTTCAGTGTGAAAGTACATAAACCAGTCAAAGCACTGAAGAAATCGGGATTGCTTTGCAGTATTTTCACTCAGTATTTGGCTGTTGGCTCAGAGCAATTCTGTAGTGCCAAATAAGTAACGCTGCAACAGAAACTGACCTCTTAAGAAAGAATATACCCAAGTTTATTGTAGCTCTTGCATGCTGCCTGGTCTAGAACAGTTCTGTTTCACTCTTTCAGAGTCATTTGGGCTTTTTCAGCTTTGTGAGCTTCTCCATGGAGAGGGAGCAGTTACTACTTGATAAACCTGTGTGGCATGGGTGAGCTTTTCTGGAAAATTTGGATCTGGGAAAAAAAAAAGTAATAAAATGGTTTAAGATCTTCTCGGGAACAAAGTTGGACTGTTTCTCTCATGTCTTCACATAGGGCTCTTCTGAAATATTCAGATTAACGTAAGAATTTCTACTATTTCATTTCACGGATTAATAGATACAGTTATTTTTCACTTTGTGTGGACAGACAGGTTGTGTTGCAGTGCAGGAAGACGCTTCTAAAATGCTGTTGGCCCAGAAATATTTTGAAGAAGATAAGGAATGAATGAAAGGTTGAAAAACTTGAATTTAAGAACTCAGTATTCTGATAAAGGTCAATCAGAATTTAGGGTCACATAAGCTGCTTCAGATATTTATTTTTCAGGGAACACCTTCAATAACTGATACAAATTAATTATGGTATCATGGCCTTTTTTTTTTTTCCTGCTCCAGACACTGTTTAAATATCTGTGTTGTACAAGAGTCTGGTATGCAGACCACTTCTCTAAGCTGTCTGGGAACCTCTGCTCCTTCCCAGGGCAAACCAGCAGAGGTATGCTTAGCTTTGCACATCTGCTGCCTAGGTTGAGTAGGAAGACTGGTGTGTGCAAAAGGATTTCTCAGCTGTGTATGAAATCGTTTACTTCTATTAAACAAGTGTTTTTTCTGTGCACGGGCTTCTTCCTTAAATTATTTCTAAGTTCCCTGTGGGGAAAGAGTGTGGCTTTTTTCACTTCTGGTGACTGTGGCTCTGTTTTGTAAGGGATTGAAAGGGTCAGTCTGTGTGTCTGGTTATCACAGATTGCTTCCTTTCTTGATGACGATGGCTAAAGTAAAGTAATAACTCGCTTAATTCCAGCCCTCTCGAGCCCCTCCTTGCGATGCCCAGATCTGAAACCCAGCAAAAATAGGATTTTATAATATGTAAGGGATTAAAAAAAAAAAAAAGTCAGCAATATCCTGGAATGCCGCAGTACACATCGTGCTCTGTAAGCAGATTGACAGTGCTGTGGCCACAGTAGCTAATTGCGATTGCAGCTTTGAGATAAATGAGCACTCACTGTGCAGCTCAGTGGTATTTTAGGCAGCCAGCACGTTGGTGGAGGCAATGCCAGCGCACGCTTCCAACTGCAGAAGCAGAGGCTGCGGAGGTCAACGTCTGATGTGTGGGGACTGGGGTGATGGGATGTCCTTTTGCTTCATTCTTCTCTCTGTAGGTGGCTGCTAGTATCTCGTTATGGAATCGCAGAAAAATTAATCTTGAAAGGGACATCAGGCAGTCTGTAGTCCAGACTTTTGCTCCAGGCTGGGTCAGCGATGAGGTCGGGTTCCTCAGGTGTTATCAGGTCTGCTCTTGAGAACCTCCAAGACAGGAGACTGCACAGCCTGGCTGGGTGATCTGTTCCAGGGCAGGCTGATAAACTGAAAAAATACTCACAAGTTCTGCTTAATACTGGTAAAGTCTGTGAACTCAAGGGCCTTGTCTCATTGCTGTTCATCCTATTTCATACTGGACTTCCTAAAATTGTGTTTTCATTTTCACCTCGGGTGTGTATTTGTCTTTTAACATCCCTGTATGTTTACACTGTTCCTTTTCCTGAATTTAATGTCGCCAAAGAACCAAACCTCTTGTGAAATTTATTTCCTTCTCAGGCTTAGAATTTGAACTGCTTCTCTTAATCTGCAGTGACTGTCCTATGCCTGTCACATATAAACACCTTTAATCAAACGCCAGTACTGCTTTGCTCTGCCACCTTCCCTTTGCTGTTTTCAGTAAGTCTTGAAAACCTGTAACTTTCTAACAGCCCAGTTTTCATTAGAGGGCCTTTCTTTCCTAGTGATAAGTAAGCTTAAACCTTACTTCTCCCCCCTCTTCTCTCCAAGTATCAACATGAAAATACTCCTTCTTAGTTTCCCCTTACTTGCATTAACCTGGGATTATTTTTGAGAAAGTTACAACAGAGGTGTGGGGCCACATTCCTTCTGTGCACGTGAAGATGCTGAGAGTCATCACAGCTGCAGGAGTGGGAGATCAGGACTGCCGTGCACCACTATCAGAATGTTCCCATTTGCAGCTTAGTGGAGCCTTACATCTGTCACCTTTGATGTCACGCAGGAGAGGTATGAAACAGCATTTCTGGTGCCTGGGTAGGGATCTATTTGCAGTGATAGGCAGTAGCTACTGACTGTATCTTCATCTCCGTTCTTCTCATCTTAATTCCAGATTGCTGTGCTGATCGTTAAACATTGACTGAGCTGCTGCTTCTGTTGCATGGATGTTTGTTGCAATCTCTCAGCCCATAGGTAGCTGTCTGTCTTCCTTAAAGCTGCCCTTTTGCAGTTAATATGTTATTTCAATGAGTTAATAATTCTTCCCAGTTCTGAAATTCTGGAGTTGACTGCCTAACCACAAATGGTCATTCTCCCATAAGCTGTGTTTGATTCCATTGTGCTGTAATGGAAAGCTGAAGAGACAAAATATTGTGCAGCTCATTTTTAACATAACTGAGATTTTTACATAAAAAGGAGCGCTGTCTTTGTAGGCAGCTTTTTAGATGCTAAGGAATTTATCATTTTAATAATCTGAGACGGTAGCTTCATACGGTGCCTTCAGTCTTGGGAGAAAAATGTTCTCCTCTGAAGTTTTCTATTTGTATTATTATGCTTTGTTTCTGGTAAGAAAATATGATAAGCATAATATATATTATGCTCAAATATTGGAGGGATTGTCTGATTCTTCCTCACATGGAAGCTATACTGTCCCACCCTTCCCCACCTTTATTGGCCTTCCTCTTCTTACTTTATTGGTGCCCATAGCACAGCTGACAGTGTATTTGTAAAGTGCTTATTGTATTGATAGCAGAAAGAAGTTGACAGAGCAAATGTTCTCGTGGCCTCAGGTCAGCCTCGAATCATCTCTTTCAGAAGCTGACAGCCATCACTGCTGCCTGTGTGCCATGGGGTTCATGGTTTGGGGAGGGTCACAGCTTTCCTGATGCTCCAAACAAGGGATTGGAACTTCATGATGGAAAATGAACTGTTATGAGAGGCCCATCTGCGTGGTCTTTCAAGGAAATATCTCCTGCTGAAGTCTCAGTGGCTTGTTTCTGTGAGGGCTGGGGTTCAGTCCTGTTCAGAGCTCCTTCACCATCAGCTGGCTCATTGCTCTGGTCCATCAGCAATCTGTTTCTGGAGATTAAGAAAAGAAAAAAGGGCATTCACAATTTATTTGTGAACAATAAATTGTGGCATTTCTGTGTTCTGATACTGAGTCAGCGTGATAGAGGAAAAAGGGTCACAACTTCGCGTGTGCTGGAGTTTAACTAAATCCAGCGAAACATTCAGTGCTGAAGTAACTCAGTTGTTTTATTTTGCATTTTATTTTACAGTGAAGGGAGAAAGAGGAAACGGTGATTTAAGTGATAAAATGGAAGCGAGGTAAAATAGAGAATGGGGAGAAGCCTTGCAGTTAGGACAAGATTGCCCGTTCCTTTTCCCAGAAGCAGGGCTGTCTTTATGGGAGTGGATGCTCACAAAGGCAGATGTGAAGCAAGCTTCCCGAGGCCGCCGGCTGAGACGTGTGAATCAGAATTCCAGCTCTGACCTTTCGATGCCTCTGATTTCCATTCCAGTTGTTGAGATCTTATGATTAACCCAATGAAGTAATGTTTAATCATTTAACCTTCCTTCGCCTGTGTTGCAGCAGTCACAGGAAATCTATTTCCAAACCAAAATAACAAATCATCTTTGAGAGGGACATAGTGAGCAAAAGTGTCCCGGATCGCGGTAGGGAATGAATCACGTTGAGCTGAGAGCCGGGTCCGGTCCATATGCTCTAATTTTGGGGGATATGTTGTGCCTGTAAGTAGCTGATCTTTTATGGCTTTCTCTGATTTCTTTTTTTTATAAGCAGTAAATAATGGAAATTGTTTGGCTTTAATTTTGAATGCTTAGAGAAGAAATCTTAGTGAAAAGATTGTTCGCCGTGCAGGGTTTGGAACAGCAAAAAAATCTGTTGTGAAATAGGTAAAAGTTGTGAAACTGGAGAAATGAAACTTGGAAGGTTTTTTTTTATTATTGCAGTTGTCACAAAGATTTGACTAATGAAATGTAAGGGAGCAAACGAGCAGAACTGAACCTGTTTACATTGAAGTAAATGTGGAGACTCAAAGATATACTTTTGTTGTGACCCTGTTGTGTACATTGCCATGTAAATTATTTCTATCTGTGATGACACCACATTATGGGAAATGGGGGAAAAATGTCCCAAATTTATCTTTTTTTGGCTTGCTTTAAAAAGTTTGGAACAGAAAGAGAAATTCCCCAGTGCAGTTTGAAGGACCATCGCTGTGCTTTCCGTGGGTCACTGTGTAACAGATAAGGAATGTGCATAAAAGAAATAGAACAGGACAGAACAAAAAACCCACAAAGTATTAAAAAAAATAAATCTGTTTTAAATTTAAAATAAAAACTCATAAATTAATGAGGTGACAAAAAATGGTCACGACTTATTTTATTTTTTCCTGAAAGAAATCTGTTGCCCTCTTTGCAGCACTTTGATTGCTGGTTTTAAAGCAGGTCCTGTTGTTAGCTGGAGGTGAGCAGAATGGATTTCAGGTTGTTAGCTGGAGGTGAGAGAGGGGATTTCAGGCAGCCTGGCATTTTGCAGCTGTGTAGAAATCCTGTGAGGAGAGCTGTTTGCTCTTCAGAAATGTGAGCAAAGCGATGCCCTGTGCAGACACGAGGGTGATACAGTCAGCCTGTATGGAATTGTGGTATATTGAATAATTGCAGTATGTTGAATCAAATGACAATTACACCTTACTGCTTTATTAAACCAACCGGACTGCAAGTGTTAATATCTAGATCCCCTGCTAAAGAGTTCATTTCCAGCTTGTGAGCAGTAATACAAAAGTGCACTAGTAATGGGTCAGTATGGTAAAAGGAGAACATTAACTGCTTCCATTGAAATACATCGTGGATGTATCTGAACGATGGGATTGTTTTATTTTAAACATCCTCTATGATGAGAGATACAAAGCTGTGAAAAATTCTGGCTTGTCTTGTGAAAGTGCAAGGCGTGTTTTCATTGTGAGCATCATGAAATGGTGGAAAAAAAAATTAGGAACTGAAAAGGCCATGGTCACATTCAGCTCGTTAGTTTGGGGCAGACATCTTACGAAATCCCTGCAGAGGAGCACTGCTTCTGTTCACCTTGGCAAAGAAGAAATTCTATATTGGAAGGACAGCATTACTGTTACGTTTAGTAACTTTTCCATTTTAAATAGCACTGAAAATGTATTGCTGCTTTAGCTTTACGTGTAGGAATAGGAATGCATGCTGCCTCCTCCACGAGTGGAGTTTATTTCCTTTATTTCTAGCTGCAATCACACCACAGTGCTGCGTCCTTTGCAGTTCACATCCCAGGTGCTCCGTGGAGCTGAGTGCTGTGTGCTGCTCGCTCCATCTGCACTCATCTCTCCTTCGGTTGCTTTGGGTTGCTAGATGTAAAACCACGATGAGGGAATTGTAGTTTGGGAAGGAGCTGCCCTCCATGTTGCAAGATTTTTGGACTTAGCTCATTGCTAAGCTATGGGATTTTGTTATAAGTAGCAACGTTTGTCAAAAAATGTTTGTAAATCGTTGTATTCCGTTCTGCAGTGAGACACTCACAGACCAGGATGTGTCATCCTGAGGTGTTGCTCCATGTTAGAGATAGCAAATTTGTACCTTTGGGGTTCTTCTAAAAACCTTTCATATTCTGCTGAGGGTAAAAATGTCCCAAGATGTAAGAAGTCTCATTTCTTTGGCTTTTTCCTTTAAGTTGCAGTATTTAATTTATTGGGTTTTATTATGAAATCGAATTCTGGTGTCAGTAAGATTTCTCTTGAGAAGCTGTTAATGATTTTTACAGCTTTGAAGTGTTGATAAACTGCTGCTTGAAGAGGGTATAAAAGCACAGCAGATGGCCTTGTCTCAGGTCTTAACCTGGCATGAGAAGTGATGTCTGTTGTTTGGTTCGGGAGTCAAATAATAAGCAAACATGAAGTAGTGGTGGATGATTTGCTGGTTCGTGGTGTCGGAGGTTTCGGCGGAACTGTAACAGTTACAGCTGCAGAAGTTGAATTGTTCTGGATTCTTCTGTAGTTGTCTCGCAGTGGAAAATCGAGAATGTTATTAATTACTGATCAAAGTCACTTTTTTGTTAAATGTATCAAAGATAACAAGGAGATGCAGGTTTTGTAACTGCTATTGCAGTGCCTGCGCAGGTAATCCTGACCCTACTTAACTTCTTTAGACAGTTTTGCCTCCAAAGACTTTTCCTCTCCCCTAATCCAAATGAACGTACAATGCTTGTGAGGATCTTCATGTTTGCTTTTGAAAAAGGTTTACTGTTTACGTGGGAGATGCTGAGACTCTGGAGTTTGCTGTGAGTAAAAGCAGGTGATGCATTCTCAGCATGGCTTCATAAAGAGGAGCTCGGATCTCTTACAGTCCTTTGGTTCTGCCATCTTTCTTCTATAGCACTCTAAATGTAACTCTGCAGATGTAATGAACTTTGCAGCTCTGTTTTGGAATTAGCTGTTTTGAAAAAGGCCCTGGGTTTGCAGGCAGATAATGGGATTGTTGTGTTCAGGTTTTGTTTTGAGAAAATAATTTTTATTGTTGCAAATGATATGAAAGGAATTAATTCCTTTTGCTTGCTTAAGGAATAAGGTTGTAGGGACGCTGGGAATACAAAGATACAGGGAAAGAAGCATTAGAAATGTGTTTCCATAGTAATTGAACTCATCACTGCTTGCAGAATTTTGGACAGCAATCTCTGGAAGGAACATCAAAAACTCAAAACGTGTGAGGATTTGACACTGACCATCTCTCTTTTCCCTCTAAGCACAGAATTTCAGTTTGGCCTTTTTGTTGTTAATGAGCAAGTCCCAAAGCAAGGATACTGCAATCACGTACATTTTGAGGTGTGTTCAGTTTAGGATTTGTCTCACTAATAACGTTCTCCTGTTTGTTTGCAGGATTTTGCTTCCCGGGCTAAGCTGGCTGTCCAGAACCTGGTACAGAAAGTTGGGTTCTTCGGCATTTTGGCCTGCGCCTCCGTAAGTGCACTGCAGTGACAGAGGGGTTGTGATCACATGTTGCTGACTGTGGCACAGTGAGGTTAATGCTCTGAGCTGTGTTTTGTTTGAGTCCATATGGATCTTTGCATCTTGTTTGCTATGTGTTCTCTGTGCTGCGCAGAGAAATGGGATGGTTGTGGTATGGCAAGTACAATAGGATGGAGAAACTCCAGTCGTAGATTAGTACCAAACACAGTGCATTCTGCATGAATGCACAGCTGACAGTAGTTACCCTTCCTTCAGCTTTACCTTTGGGCTTCATGACGCTAGTTCTCCTGGCAAAATAGTGCCTTTGGAATAGCAACGTTTCCTTTTTAATCCATCAGAAGAGTACTGTGCCACAGAGCATCTCCTCAGTTCCTGGGTGGCTTTTCTTACAGAACAGCTCATTCTGTAGTTTAGCATGGCACAGGGAAACCTGCTAAGAAGAGTTAGTTCACTCAGGATGCAAGCAGCTTCTCACAGCAGGCTTAGATGGAACTGAGCTAAGGTTCCCAAAACTGACCGAGTGACAAATGCATGCTGCAGCTCCCTGCTCTGTTGGTGGGTGTCTGGCAGATCAGATCGTGTGCCCCTGACAGCTCTCCTGTTGTGACTTTCCCAGTCCAGATTATTAGCTGGCAAGTTACAGCAAGAGCTATATTGTTACCTGTAGTTTCTGCTGGAATTGCTATACCTACACTTGGAGTTTCTGCTATTTCTTCAGATGTTTGTGTCGTGTGGCTTGACACTTTCAGATTCGAAGATAGACACCAATTGAAAGTGACTTGTACAAACCCTGACTGGGATATCTATCCATAGTTGTTCTCACAGATCTGCTCAGGAGGTGTCAGTGGGTTATTAGGAGCCGGGAGGAGCAGAATGCAGCAGACAGTTTCAGCCATGGCTATCTGAATTGCTCATCGATTTCTTTCTCTAAGACAGACATGGTATAAGCATTTCCACTGATGCTATTTTGGTGCTTGAAGTAGGCTAATACTGTTCTTTTGAGTTACTGTCTGAGGTTTAAATCTCTCTGGAAGCTCGACGAGAACGAGTAGGAATGATGTGCCTTACTCTCCAATCCCACACACAAACGCACAGAAATGTGATTACTGCAAAGAGGGGAATTGTTAGGTCCCCTGTGATCCCATTCTTCTGGAATAACCACAGCCATTAGCCAGCTGCTCAGCTGATGAGGTATTAATTCCACACTTGTCTAGCATCTCTCTTAGTTTCCTAAATTGTAGAGATGACAATGTTAGCTATTTGTTCAAATGTAAGTAACCTGTGTTAGCTGGAAAGAATTAAGCTGATTACAGCTGCTGGCACACAACTTCTGTTTACTAATCTTTTGAACTGCCTTAATGTTTAGAGTGGAGATGTAGGTTACAAGCTGTTCCTTAAGTCTTTCCGTTCAGTGAGCTGTGAGGCTGCTCCTGCACTCTGACTCACCGCTCTGCAGTCACCATCTTGTGAGCCATCCCCTCGTCTGTCTGTCTTGTGTAACGAGAGCAGCTTGTGGTCAGCAGGATGAGTTCCTGGGGGAGCTGGGCGAGGTGGAATGTGGACAAATAGGGAACGTGAGGAAGGGATTGCTAGATGGGAGAGGTGATGTGTA
>JAOWBP010054173.1:0-10055 GCA_028571105.1 Tragopan temminckii
TATCTAACCTAAACCTCCCCTGTCTCAGTTTAAAATCATTCCCCCTTGTCCTATCACTATCCACCCATGTAAACAGTCATATCCCCCTCCTGTTGATACGCTCCCTTCAAGTATTGGAAGGCCACAATGAAGTCTCCCTGGAGCCTTAATTCGTCACACCCAAGAATGAGCATGATTTAATTCCTTACTCAGAAGACTGCTTGTGATGTGAGATGCCCTGCAGTATCACCAGTTGCTGTTAACAGAACTTGCCTTCCGTACCACATCAGTCAGCCCAGACACACGCAGATGTTTGGGCTCTCCTGCCTCACATGGGACTATATGTGCCTGTGTTAAGGCTACTAAATCTCATTCTAGCTGTCTTCAATGACAAATTCAGCATCTCAAGGGGACAAGTTTGAACTGTTTCTTATATGTGATCATCTGTAGTCATTTTAGGCATTTTGGTAGGAGCCTACCAAATGGTAGAGTAAGTGAATGAATCCTTTTCTTGAAGTGACTGTTTTTGTCTATGGCTCACAGCTTAGGTTAGATTCCAGGTAGTTAGCTAAAGTTACATGTGGTGAATCACACACTGTATCTAAGTCATAGCTCTGTTGTACATGCCACTCGAATTTTGAAAACATGCCTAATTCCAGCACCCTTCCACACTTCAGAATAAATCAGCCATGGGAATCTGTCTGAGCAGTGTACAAAGTAATGACAGGCTCTTGCAAACTCAGATAGATTTTATGGCAGTTCTATTTAGCAGTTGTTTGCAGTCATGTTTTGTTTAGAAATGCATTGTATGTCTTTATTCATTTGTAGCTTTCTTATTAATTTCTTTTCATTATAATTTACCACTAAAAGCACAAACTCCTCAGATTCTATGCCTAAATATTATTGTCAGCTTGATTAGGCAAGTTCTGGAATAACATCAATCTAATTTACACCAGTAAACTAGCGCACGGAACTTAATCTCAGCAATGTGGAGAACTTCATAGGCACTTGATAACAAAAAAAAGGATGTGTAGGAAAGTAGGTTGGAGCTAGCCAAATGCTTGGGTTTGTTTTGCAATCCATCATTAGTCTTAACATTTTACTTTCTTCTATTCTGATCTGGCCATGAATAGACACTGTAGTTGTAGTATGGTTCTTTATACGTAATATAGTTCTGCAGAAAATATTGTCTACTCTGGATTTTAATATTTCAGAGCTGCACTTGACAGATCTTTATATGAACGCGATGCTTCCTTGAAGTTAAGATACTTAACTATGAAGTTTTTAAAGGACTGCTTTTGCTTGTTGTTTAAAAGGAATTCCTTTGTACCAGATGCTGGGTGTAATTTACATTAACGTTAATTAACAATATTTGAAGCAAATCATGATAAATAGATGTCCCCCCAAACATTATGCATATAGTTGTCTAAGTAATCTGATGAGTAACGAATCAAATTAGCAAAAGATTTGCCGGTGTTGAGACATAGGTCTTTATTAGAAGATGTATACATCATTCCAGCTGTGGTATTTCTTATGCTTATTATTTTGATCAAATCTGCATCAAAAAATTACAATGAAGAAATATTTACTGCCTTTGGAAAATGCATTTCTCTCTGCTTCTGGAGGGTAAGCTTTACTTCTCCTTCTTGCATATACTAGATTAAAGGAAATCTGAATTTAAAAAATAACACAGAAATAATTTGTTTTATAGAAAACCTTTGTTAAAAAGCCCTCTGTTTTCATAAAAGGAGCAAAATCAGATTTGGCCATCTGTGTTTAAAATATATAGAAATGTCTTCTCAAACTGCATTAGCAAGAAAAACCCATCATTTCTATGCATTTTGACTTTGACCTCCCTACCAAATGTTATCTGATGGACAAAGGAAAAGTACACATATATATTTATATTGTGTCAGTATTACATTTTATAGCAAAGGATAAATATTAATTTCTACCATCCTTTGTTTAGCTATATGGGGCTCAGCTGCGTTGCTTCTAACCCTAACTACATCACTTCAAATTACCAGTAAATTAACAGAGTAACACTTGCAACCTTACAGCAGATTTGATCCAAATAGTCTTTAAATGCCATTTCTGTTCCTATTAACCTAAAGATCGGCATAGCAGATATTTTCGTAAGGCTGCCCAGCAATACAGGGCATTAATGGCTAAGTTGTGACAGCACTTTTCATGATGATTTATGATTCAGTGTTTAACTTGATTACTCCACTGCTGACTCTGAATACTATTTCAATTAGTGCACGGAAGGTCACATCACAAATATTCCTCTATAATCTATTCCTATTAACACTAATACACAGAATAACCAAATCTTTTCACCCTTGTTGATTCGAATCATCCATAGCACTAACTGTAGGCTTGTTTACTAGTTTACTGCTCTGGACACATCCAAAATGGTAATTTTCAGTCCTTTGAGTATCATTAATGACATTGTGAATAAAGCATTCCTTTGCTGCTGTGTGTACATTAATAATTATCAAAGGCTGAGATATTTTAAACAGAAGGTACACTTTCAGAGAAGGACTCTTGTCTAAACTGCTATTTTGCAGCTAATCACAAAGGGGAACATAATAAGAGAAGATAGTTTAGAAACAAAACAGGAAAGGTCGGTTAGTATAATGCAGGATGATGTATAAAGCTAAAACACTGTGGATGGAGGAAACTCGGTAAAGATGGGATTTGGAAGTCATGTTTTTCCTGACATCTATACTTTCCTGTGTACACCCATATAGGCACTGATGTTAGGCAGCTGAATCACACTTCAGATCTCTAACTTTTGGTTGGTCCAGGTTGAGTGTGATGATGGGCTGTGCAGAGGTATCATATGTTCATAGCTGAGGAGCTATGTTACATCAGTGATTATAGTTTTTACTGAGCAGAAGAGTGAATAGAATTTTCTGGTGTGATGGACATGGCACTATCTGAGCAATAAGGTGGGACTACTATTAGTTCCTGCTGCAAAGACCGCCTAAGTGTTTAATACATGTTGACTTCATGTTAATATCAGTGCCCTTATGGTAATAACCTGAATTTCTAGCCTTTGAGGAGTTTTAAAAATACAAATAAAAAATTGTTTGTGCTGGTTTGAAGAACAATATGTTATCAGTCCTACTTTTTGAAGAACATTTTTTTCTGTGTCTGTGGATGGACAGTGCTTCAAACTGACTAACTTTAGTGGATGTAATTACATTAATGTTTCATTTCAGATCAGGAATAAAACATCCTGATTGCTCCCACTTTCAATGCTGTGGTTAATGCTGTAGAGCACTGTAGAGTGTACAAACTGTATCCTCTTTTGAATGAAACTAGCTCAAAAGATGTGGTCTAAGAGCCACATAATGAGCTCCAGCTACTAATTTGTTTTCACCATGTGGACCAGATTAGCCCAAAATAAAACCCCACCAAATCATTTCTGTGTACATAGGTCCTCAGCACCAGCTGTTTTGCTCTAAAGACACACTTGTTCTGTCCTGCACTGCTTAATGTAGTCATTAAAACCCTAAGTATTAAACATCTAGGAGTCACCCATTCTAGTCCAACATATCACTTTGATTTAGTACTAATTAATACTTTGATTTGTTAGCAGTGTATACATCAACTAGGTAATGTGTTTCAAAATTGGATTAAATTACTTGTTACATTAATTATTTTATAGATAAGTTTCTGTTTCTTTCCCCCCCCCAAATATTTCATTCACAGCTAGCTTACACAAATCTGTTGTTAATTTGCACACAGATGTCACTCTCTGCAGGACATAAAAACAAAGCAGAGATAGCCAGCAGAACTATATCTTGTTGCATCATACTTAAGGAAGGAGCCTGCCTTTCATGTTTGTTCTTTGTAAAACAACAGCAAGATCTTGGGATAGACAACATACAAAGTGCAGGGTTTCTATTCACATATTTATGCAAAGTTATTTAGCTATTTGTTGCAATGCATGTACTCTTTTTGAAAAATGCAAATTTACTGAAAATTGAGAAGATGGAATAATTTCTAGAACAATGGTACTGTTTCCCTCTATGCCACAAAGTGTGTGACTACAGATTTGGACAATTCTGGGGGGTTGAAGAAAATCACAGAATCATAGAATGGCCAGGGTTGGAAGGGACCTCAAGGATCATGAATATCCAACCCCCCCACCACAGGCAGGGCCACCAATCTCCACATTTAATACTAGACCAGGCCCAAGGCCCATTCAACCTGCCCTTGAACACCTGTAGGGACGGGGCATCCACAACCTCTCTGGGCAGCCTGTTCCAGCACCTCACCACTCTCTCTGTAAAGAATTTCCCCCTGACATCCAACCTAAATCTTCTCCAACTTAAAGCCATTTCCCCTTGTCCTGCCATTATCTATCCTTGTAAAGAGTTGACTCCCCTCCTGTTTGTAGGCTCCCTTTAGGTACAGGAAGGCTGCAATGAGGTCACCCCGCAGCCTTCTTTCCTCCAGGCTGAACAAGCCCAGCTCCCTCAGCCTGTCTTTCTAAGGGAGGTGCTCCAGTCCCCTGACCATCTTTGTGGCTCTCCTCTGGACCCTCTTCAACAGCTCCCTTTCTTTCTTGTACTGGGGGCCCCAGACAACCTGGCCCCCAGATGGGGCCTCATGAAGGCAGAGAGGGACAATCACCTCCCTGTCCCAGCTGGCCACCCCTCTTCTGATGGAGCCCAGGATACCATTTGCTTTCTGAGCTGCAAGAGCACACTGATGGCTCATGTTAAGGTTTTCATCCACCAGGACCTCTAAGTCCTTCTCTGCAGGGCTGCTCTCAAGGACTGCTCCTTCCAGTCTGTATGGATGCCTTGGATTCCTCTGGCCCAAGTGCAAAACCTTGCACTTTGCTGTGTTGAACCTCATTAGGTTCACCCGGGCCCACCTTTCAAGTCTGTTGAGATCCATCTGAATGGCATCCCTTCCTTCCACCATGTCAACCGCAGCACTCAGCTTGGTGTCATCAGCAAACTTGCTGAGGGTGCACTCAATTCCGTCATCGATGTCATTGATAAAGATGTTAAAGAGCACCGGTCCCAAGGCAGATCCCTGGAGGAAGCCACTCGTTACCAGCCTCCACCTGGACATAGAACCATTGATCACCACTCTCTGTTTGTGGCCTTTCAACCAATTCCTTATCCATCAGGTGGTCCACCCATCAAATCCACATCCCTCCAATTTGGAGATGAGGATGTAGTGAGGGACCATATCAAATGCCTTGCAGAAGTCCACGTAAATGACATCAGTCGCCTTCCCTTTGTCCACCAGTGCCATCACTCCATCATAGAAGGCCAGCGGTGACTTTGTCTTTTCCTTAGGGAAATGAGGGCAAGTTTTATCATGCTGACACTTCCAGCAAACATTCTAATATGAACTACTGTTAAAAAGACTTTGTCATATAGGCGGTAGGGATCGGATTGAGGTCTTGTAATTTACACAGGTACATGAGAGCTGAAAGAGAAAAACTGACTTTCAGGAATTACTGCTTGGGAACAGCAAAATAGTGACTGCAGGTGGAGGTTTAAAACAATCTGACTTACACTGAGTTGTGTGATTTAGACAAAGTCCGGGCTAGTGTGATATGAATGGATTAGTACTACTTTCTGCAGATACTTCATGCCATAACAATTTGATGCCCCGTCCCTGGAGTTGTTCAAGGCCAGCTTGGATGGGCAGCCTGGTCTAGTATTAAATGTGGAGTTTGGCGGTCCTGCATGCAGCAGGGGGGTTGGAGCTTGATGATCCTTGAGGCCTCTTCCAACCCAAGTCATTCTATGATTCTGTGATTCTCTGATTCTGTGATTTCTTCGCTTATACTAACCTGCTTTTTTCCTGTGGTAAATATAAAGGGGCATCAATAGCAAAAACTCTTACATTTTGATACTTTCTGTAAGGTTTCTTATTGTTCAAATTCTTCTTTTCCAAGTGATCTGAAAAGGGATAAAACTGTACCTAAAAAGCATTTTCTGTGATAATTACAACTAAATGACAGAACTTAATTTTCTAAAATAATCACTGCAGTAGGTCTCACTGGACCATGGAAAGAACCCTCAAACAAACTAATGAAACCAACATCCATATATTTCTTGCCCAATTCACGACCAAATTCTATAAAGTCTTCAGACAGTTCAGAGGTGTTTATGGTAAGTACTAAAAGCAATATTTGTGTACATATTTATAGAAAAGGAGTTGGTGTTTATTGGATTAAAGTAAGTATAATTACTTCTAGTACTTGAGTGAATGTGGAGACCACTCTTGGTGTATGCATCAAAAAAATGCCAGTCCTTTTAATATGCATTTAACATTTAAACATCCTTATGGAAGGTCATATTGTTTCTTTAACTAATACGCCAACATTTTCAAATGTCAGAAGTGGTCTGAATCAATGCAGAAGAGAGGGAATGGGAAAAGGAAAAGGGCAGCCTGGAGGCAACGTATGCAGAGATGGACAGGGGAAAGATAGTTTGATAGGAATAAGGAGAGAAGGAACTGGCAGAGGCAGAGCAGGAGACATGCTGTGGGCAGACAAAGATGGGGAAGGAAATCCTATATTCCTATACAGGTTACTTCTCTCCAGAGCTTCCAAGAGAATTTCTGAGCTGCAAACATCCTTGGTTGTGCGGGAAATGGTTATAAAACTGACAAAACAGACATCTCACTCCCACTGGAGTCTAAGTTCAGAAGAACAGTGAGAATTACCAGTGTTCTAACTATTTTAATGAACTTCAGCAAGGGTGCTGAATTAAGGGTATGTAGGTACATGAATCTTTGTGAATTAATTTTTCTATGATCTGCTTTTTGTAGGTAATTACTCTTTCTGGGCATTTGTTGTCTTTGTTTTTGTTGTTGTTTTTTTTTTTTAATTTTTTTTTTGCTAGTGTGGAGAGAATCTCAACTAGGAGAAACAGGGAGAAGCATGAAAATTGATACAGGAAGTAGCTGACTTTCTCAAATGAGTTGAAAATTTTAAACAAACAAAAAATCCTGCAACATTTTAACTTACTGGCTTCAGTTGTGAATAACTACAAGTATATAAAGGCATAAACTGAACAGTGTGTCCTCCTACAACTTGAAAACCTTCTCTGTCAACAATTTGATTATGTTCTATGGATACGTAAAGATGGAATTAAAAGGAAAGATCCTTTATCAGCTCCTTTTTTTGTGTGTGTGTACTTTTTGTCATAGGATCCATTTATTAGCCTGGAAATAATGTGACAGTTGACTCTAGCAGTAACACAGTACTTATTAGTAAGCTTGGCAGGGAGGTGCCAACAGCTACTTGAGATTGTATTTTATCAATCTTCATGGCTCATTTGAGAAGCCTTCTACATCATGACATACTCCCAGTGCTTACTGGGACAGAGGCAAGCAACCATAAGCACAATGGGGACTTGAAGAAGGCTTTTATTTGGCAACTTCTGCCTGCCAGATTTGATGTCAAATGTAAGACACATTGCATGCACATTTTGTATGTCAAGGAATGCAGGGATATGACAAGAAAGGCTAAGGCCCACTTTGAATTAAATCTGGTGAGGGGGCTTAAGGACAACAAGAAAGGCTTCTTTAAGTATGCCAATAACAAAAGAAGGACTAGGGAAAATGTAACCAACTGTCGAAGAAGGTAGGCACCCTGGTAATTGAGGACAACGAGAAAGCAAGAGTTACTGAATGTCTTTGCTTTGGTCTTTACTGCTAGAACTACCCCTTGGAAATCCCAGACCTGGAGACAAAAGAGAAAGTCTGGGAATAAGATGACTTCCCCATAGTTGAGGAGGATCCAATCAGAAATCATTTAGACAAACCTGACACATACAAATCCATGGGCCCTGATTGGATGTGCCCACAAGTGCTGAGGGAGCTGACAAAAGTGACTGCTAAGCCATTCTCTAGTGTCTTTGCCAGATCGTGGAGAACAGGAGAGGTACCTGACTGGAGGATAGCCAGTGTCACTCTAGTCTTCAAAAAAGAAAAGAAGGAGGACTCAGGAAACTACAGGCCAGTCAGTCTCCATCCCTGGAAAGCTGATGAAACAGCTTATTCTGGATGTAATCTCCAAGCATCTGGATGAAATTGTGCTTGATCGCTCTGGTAGCTTTCTATGATGTCATAACCAGCTGGGTAGAGGAGAGGTTAGCATTGTATGTTGTGTACCTTCACTTCAGCAAGGTTTTGAACATGCTAATAGGTAAGCTTAGGAAGCGTGAGATAGATAAGTGGATGGTGAGGTGGATTGGGAATTGGCTGACTGGCAGCTCCTCAGTTTAAGAAGACAGGGAACTTCTAGAGGGAGTCTAACAGGGGGCCACAAAGATGATTTGAAGCTTGGAGCATCTCCCTAAATGAGGAAAGGCTGAGAGACCTGGAACTATTCAGCCTGGAAATCAAAAGACTGAGAGGGATCTCAGTGTTCTCAGTGAATCTCATCAATGTCTATAAATATATAAAGTGTAGGAGTCAAGAGGATAGGTCCAAGCACTTTTCAGTGGTGCCCGGTGTTAGGAGAAGGGACAACAAACACAAAATGGAACACAAGAATTTCCACCTGAATATGACAAAAATCTTTACAGTGAGGTTCGCAGGGCACTGGAACAAACCACCCAGAGAGTCCGTGGAGTCTCCTTCTCTGGAGATATTTAAAACCCACCCGGATGCCTTCCTGTGTAGGGAACCTTCTTTAGCAGGGGGTTGGGCTCAGCAATCTCCAGAAGTCCTTTCCATTCCCTATGGTTCTGTGATTCTGGGATTCTGTGACAATTGTACAGGGTTTTTTGCATATATTTTCTAACATTTTTATAATCCTTATTATAGTTATTTGCAGAATTTAAAAGAAAAATTGAGAAGATGAACACAAACATTAATACCACTCATGGATCAACATCATCATGCAAAAGAAGCAGTGACAATAGGTATTTTAGAGATTTCACTGATCTCTCCTGAGTTTTCTCATGACTTTTTTTCTTAGGTGGATTATCATCGTTTTGTGGTAATTGATATTTTCTTTTTAATTTTAAGATGCTATTGATTTGTAGCACAGTGATTCATCACAGTAATGACACTCCTAAAACTAAAAGATTTTGAATTATTTCTTCCACAGATACTGAATTGTAACAAATAGCATACGAAAAATAAAAATAAAAATTCAGTTGTTTTTCTTTTCTTTCTGATTGTTGAGCTTTTCAGATGCATTCTGCATTATGGTTCAGTGCCCATAGAAAAGACAGCTATATATTCATAAAACAGATGTGAATTGAGATTACAATTTATTTGCTCTGATCAACAACTAGTAAAGAACTGAGTAAAAAATTAACTGTTACAGGATTCACAATAAAACCATGACTTTGGGCAAAACTGATGTCTGTTTTGTGTAGTGAAGTATGAAGTCTTGATTCAGTTTTCTACTGCTGTGCATTAGTAATGTCCTCTAGATCACTGGGCAGGGAAACCGTGTCAGTTTTTGTCATGCAAGAAGAAATGTTTTAATCTGTTTAGGAGGTTGGGGCACTATGAATTACTGAGATACCATATGTCCTCACTAAAACATGGCAAATTCCTCTTGCCTGCAGAACAGCACCAAAAAATTGTTTCATTTGCGAGCACCAATACTGGGCATGTAAAAAAAGAGAAAGGAGTAGATGCCTTTGTATAATCTTTAGCAATGCATTCTATGTGCTGGTTAGGAATGACACTACAACAATAAAAAACGTGCAAAGAACAGTTTGACTTTGCTTGTAAGATACACACATCGAAGTATTTATTAGATTATATAATTGTGATAGAATCATAGAATCATAGAATCCTAGAATCCTAGAATCATAGAATCATAGAATCATAGAATGGTTTGGGTTGGAAGGGACCTCAAGGATCATGAAGCTCCAGGCTGTAAATGGTAAGAAATCACTGAGCTCAACCAGACTCAGTAAATAAAGGGAGCAGATACTGAAGGTAACAAGAGTTGAGCAGGAGAAGGAGAACACAAGTAGGGAAAGAAAGACTGGAACAGGCTGCCCAGAGAGGTTGTGGATGCCCCGTCCCTGGAGGTGTTCAAGGCCAGATTGGATGGGGCCCTG
>JAOWBP010054174.1:0-10050 GCA_028571105.1 Tragopan temminckii
TATAACAGAAGATGGGAAAGAAGTGAAGCTAATAACTTTTTCTTTTCTTAAGGCAAACATTTGACACAAAATGAGAACGTTCACATCAAAAATATGGTGGTGCAGTTGTGAGTGGTAGTGACTTCCTGCTGCTCAGAATGTGGTTACACAGCAGTGCTCCATTCTTACAGGAACACTGCAAAAAGCAGTGGCTCCAACTGAATTTCAGAGACCCTAAGAATTAAATCTCTCTTTCTCAGAAGGCATGGTGTATGCTTGAAAAGGCTGTGCTGTTTTGAGTGCTCTAACAAGTCCTTTGTGCAACAAGGCTGTAACAAGGCAGAAGATTCACCAGCAATGCAACGTAGTCAAGGACAAAACTATAAGGAAATCTTTCCAGCTGGATGTCACAAAAAAAAGCCAAGAAAAAAATAAAAAGCTGCCATGAACCCAGCACCAAAAGCTCCCTTTAAACAAGTGAAAAGTGACAGCCCTTATTATTTTTTCCCTTCTCTATCTCTAATGTGTTACTCTGAACTTAAACACATAAGAAGTGGTTTCACATATTCATGCCACAGAGTACTTTTTAAGTACAGGCTTGTGCCCTGAAGAAACAGCATCGCATAAAATGTAGTGCAGACGAGGGCAAGGCAAAGCACACTTGTAGAACAATGTTGACCTTTTACATATGTTAAACTAGATGAAGCAGTTGCTTGAGGCATGTGGAACCAAACACTATTTTCATAAAAAGCAGTGAGTGCTGCCCATTGGGTACGAACAGGATTTCACGTAACAGTTGAAATCGCATCTAAATTACTACAGCATGAAACTGAAGTTGCTTGAGTAACCTCAGTGATTGTGATTATGTATTTCTGATTGAATAGCTGACCTTAAGCATTTGATTAGCAATGAGAGCTAATTCAAGGTCTACGTATATTGGAGGTCTACTCCAGTCCTCAAACAGCAGACAGGCTTCCTAGATGCCGGGACATCTGCATACAATCTGTACTTTAAAGAAAACCCTAGACACAAAACTCCACAAGGGACGAGCCTTCTTGCTGTGCGTGCTCTGGGTTACATTACTCATTCCTTGTAAACAGCCACATTGCTACCAGAGATGAACAGTTGCACTTACTGTTCAGGTTAGCGTTTGCAAAAGTACACTTTTCAGATAAGGTGTCACTAAACTACAAAAAAAAAATCCTCCTAAGATGGAATTTTCTTATAAATCCATGTTTAATAAACCTCAATAAATGTCTTAATGCTTCTTCTTCCTACCATAAATATTGTAAAACTCAAAGCTGGTAGTTCAGCTTTTTTCTCTCTACAGCCCAGTTTTCTGAAATAAACCTCACCTGAAAATGGAGTAAAAGATTTTCCTCACTGGTGCTCGCAATACATTCCTTGTGCTTACTCCATTGTTTCTTTGCATTTGTAGTTGGTTTTCTGAAGTATACAGTTTGTTTTTCTCCATGCCCACGGTCCAGAGCTACATCACTACATGTTGTGTAAATTCAGTGGCCAGTTTGGGTTTTCAAGATACACACGACAGTGGAAGTATACTGAATGATGTAGGTGGGACTAATGAGCAGTTGGAATTAAAGCCCACACTACATCTCTAATTTACCGATATCAAACTTTATTTTGCACTGGAAAGTATACAGAGCCACGCTTTTGAAATCTTTACGCTAGTAGGTTTTAGGAAGGGCAAGGCTGCTGTGGTTACTTGTGAAATCTATCAGTTATAACGTTCTGAAGTTCTCCAAGAGACTGGCACTATGTTCTCAACAGAAAAGCTGCCAAAATACAAGTGGATTTGTGTTAGGATGACAGCGTATGAAAGATGTAAGGACAATTACTGTTGCTCATTTTCAACCTTTCATACGTATTAGTATTATTTCAGGAGAAGCCTATAAATTCATACTACTGAAGTAAAGACACTGAATGAGGAAGTTGTTAACAAGTGAGCAACGCTCCCATTACTGAGAAGGAAGGGAAAAACTCCTCAGAAAAATCATAGCTGCTTTTTAAGTACTATCTCCGTCAACTCAGACCGCCCCTGGTACAGGCTGCATTACACGCAGAATTGCCTTCAGCATCTACTCATTTCCCAGCTTGTCTTCTGACGCTGTTCCTAACCATGCAGAGTCTAGAAACTAATACTTTGAAACCTCTGCCTGTACTCCTTCTTGCTGGCCTTGAAACTTCAATGATTGAGTTTCGTCAGTCTTTGCTCTGTTGAACTGGCGATCACTTGCTTTCTTGAGTTCAAGAAACATTTCTCACAATGTTCTCCTTGTAGCTTCGTCTAGTACAGCACTGACTGATCTAATTCGTTTCAATGCGGTTTATTCATCCCTTATGCGCAGTTTGAGGTCTGTGTGCTACGCTACATGAGGTTGGTCTCCTCCTTAAGTCACGACCACGTAGTTTGTTGAATTTCATTGTATACCAACTATTGCATAGTTGTGCTACTGATTTGCATTTAAAAAAATGTAAAAATGAGCCACGTGTAGAAGAACTCCATATAAAATTAGTTGGTAAGTTTGAATAAAACATTACCTTTCAAACTCAGGTAATCACTTCTCATATTATCTAGGGTGTATGAAAGCAAAGTCCACAGGAAAAGATAAAAAAATATTTAAAACAGAACTTACTTCAACAGTCTACCGATTTTCTCTAAGGAAAATATTTTTTCCTCCGTTGGAAATGAAGCTCAAAAAATCCAAACAAAATACGAGTAACAATATTAAAAAAAAGAAAACCAACCCTGAAAATGTTATATAATCCAGGTTGAAACACCTGTAACTCTGTAAACAGGATGTGACTTCACTAAAAAGACAATCTGGATTCCCTCTGTTCCCTCTCAGTCAACAAGTGAGTTCTGTAAGAGGCAGCGCCTTCCTACCTCAGTCATTTTGTGCTTGTAGCTGAGGCAAACAGATCCTGTCAACTGCTGATCTTAACTGAAGGTAGCGATCTATCTATTGTCTTTGAATATTTTTTCTCTCAAAGAAATTGTTCTGTCAAAGACAAACTGAAGACTCAGTTTGGACTATCCTAATCTGACAACACCAGTGCTCCAGTTGCAGGACTTTTTAGCTCGTGTATTTATCTCTAAGGTGATTTCCAGTTTGGAAGGTGGATAACAAATCAGTATCTCCCATTTTTAAAAGGCACCCTGTACATAACCCTTGCCTGCTGATTTGCTTCACTCTCTGAATATCCCTGTGTTTCTGTTGTTTTAGCAATGACACGGATGTTAAATCGTTGTCAGAATGATGGGGAAACTTGTAGTATCTGAACGATTGACTTGCTAAAAGATGCAAACAACAGCTGAAAAAGTATAGAACTGAAGAAACTCAAGAGAGAGCTAGTAACATGCATTCATCACTCTGCAACAACCAAACCACCTGTATACTATTAACACTGTCTCAGCTAGCATTATAATTGTTATTTACTAACATCGTAATTTAAATTTATAGAAAGAAAATTCAACACAAAACAGCACAACTGATATCTATGTCTCAAACCCAATTCTCCTTTCTCTTTTGAAACAAAGGTATGCTTACCTTCAGAAGGCCTGTAAGATCCTGAGATTAACAGGGAGCTCTGCAATAGAAACCCTCACCTCCACTGCCAAGCCTTAAATGAGATCTGGCAGATTGTTTGCACCTGAGCTCCTCTGCATTGGCCCTGCCTTCCCAGCAGCTGCTCCATCACTGATTCAGGCTGTGACTCAGCATTTCCACTACAACTAGATTATTTCAGCCAGTAAGCAGTAAAATGCGTGTGACTTGAACACATTGACTTCCAGAACTGAAACACTAGTGGACTTTGAAGAATCTATCTGTCTATCTCAAACATACGTAGGCTGCTCTGAAAATAATTCTTCCTGTTTATTGCCATGGGAACTACGGTGGATACAAAGAGCACAATAACACTATTTGATAGAGCACATTCTTAGCTACAAAACACTATTTTTTAACATAGTTGCCACCATTAGCTGTGCATTTTCACCAGCAATGAGCAAGAGCCTGCATGCCACGCTAGTCAAAATCTGCACCAGCACATTCCAGAACAGCCCTTGTGTGTGTATATGCACACGTGAACTCACGGTATCAAACTCCACAGCAACCAGAGACAATCAATACTTGCACAAACATTTCTTAAGTTCTCCAGTACCATCAGCCACAAACAAGTCTCTTTGATTGACTGGCCCCTCCTTCATAGGAATATTTGATGCAGACACTAAAACAGCTAAAGTAATGCAGGAAACAAATTGCTGACCACCTCAGGAAAAGAAAAAGCCAACAGAGCAGAGGCAAGCATATGCATTATGTCTTCTGAGGTAGATACTACAATTAAAAGAAAGTATTTTTGATATTTTAAAGCGTGGCATTCTGCTAGGCTTTCACTGCTATTTCTCTTAACCTTAATCAAATATATTTGTAGTGCAGAATTACTTTCAACGTGCTGCTGGATTTATCCCAAACACTTCCTCCCCTTTGAACACCAGTAGTGTTTCCACTGGCAACAACTCACCAAGTAGAAAAGAATCCATCCTATAGGAAAAACAGAGAAGAAAAAAACTAGCAACATGTTGAGAAAAGCAGAGCTATTAACTGAACATATTAAGATTACACAGAAACATGCTATTAAAGCATTAAAGCATAGGGATGCTTACTTCTGCAATTGTTGCCAATTTTTCCTCCTCGGAAATCATTTTCAAAAAGGGATTATTTAGACATTTTGAGTGACATCATGAGTTTTAGGTGGGGGGAAAAGAAAGGGTAAATGTGCTCAAGACAGCTGACTTAGCAAACACTTCCATCACGTCAAGATAAGTGAGATGAAGAAAAAAAAAAAAGACAAACAGAAGGACGTTAAGGAGCCAGAAATAATATTGTATTAAGCTGATTCCTGATGAGTGACAAACATTGCAAATTGCTAATTAGCAATGCTGAAAACAGATCAACCTGAGACAAGCTAACTTCATAACCCCCACTTCAAGTACGTGCCTTCTTCTTGGAAGAGAAGGCAAATCAGACTATGGAATCCTCTGCTGTGTCATGTTTAATTCAAAATATTTTACTACTAAATTCAAGAGCTTAGTACCTTAAAAGGAAAACAAATGTTTTCTTATAACGTAGCTCTACCACACAATCAGCACCCAGTTGTTCTGCTGTGGTTTTCTATCTTTGAGAGATCATTTGGCATGAAAATTTCCTACAAAAATAGAAAGGAGACAGGTTTTAAGTTGGCTTGGATTGTTTTCCTGGCTAAAATACATTTATGTTCAGGACTTCATTTAACAGAACTGTGTGTACAGATGAAATATGATAGTCACTGCGCAGGATGTTATCGTGTAAATATAGGCACTGAAAAGACACCTTAAAGTAGTAATTGAGAGGGGAACTCTTCTCAACAACAAATAAATAACTTGACAACCAGTGAAGAAAAGTATGACCTGATAATGAGATCATAGAAGCATAGAATGGTCTGGGTTGGAAGGGACCTCAAGGATCATCAAGCTCCAATCCCCCTGCTAAGGCCTGTTAATTGAAAGTTTACTGTGAGCACTGAGTAATGCTCACTGTAAATGGCTTCAGAAAAGCCGTACCCTACTAATAAAAGTAGAAAATGAACAAGAGGAAAGAAAGCTGCAAAGGAATGAAAAGTAGTGGACTTTACACACTAGAACACACACAAGAATAATGGAAGTTCCTTAGCAGACTGACATCCCCTTTAGAATTGGTTTTCTCTGCACTTGAATATGCTAAGCATTTTTCAGTATTAAAGATGATCGCGCTTTTGATGGGGAATAAAAATCATCAAAAAAATCAAAAGATTTTAGCTGCTTCTAACAACGATACCACATGTCTACGTTTCATTTAGAAATGCTAAGAAAATGGATACATTTTAAATATGTTAATAAAAATTAGCTTACGTGCTGAAGTGAATGGTTTTGACTTTTTTTTTTCTTCTCCATTTAAATAGCTCGGACTGAGATTTAGTAATCACTACAGAGGAATGAACGGTGACTTTTACTACTCAGAAAAGAAAACTGTATTTCAAAGCACTGAATGGAGCAGGGAAAACTTTTCAAAAGGCACTGTTTCAAGAACTGTCATGGATTTTTCTGCTTGAAAATATATAGGACGGATAAGATAACCAGACTTGGTCATAGCAAAAGTAGAAAAGATTCCTAAATGATAAGAAACCTTGAGAATAACCGGGCAGAATAACTGCATTTTAAGAGATGGGATCTAAGTGGTCTTACAGAAGACGGTAAGTTAAAGTTCACAAATTTGCAAACTGCTCTAAAATTTTTGTTTAGTTTTAGCATTTCAATTCAAAACTTCAGAGCTCCAGAAGGCTACATCCAGTGAAACTAACAGAGAATAATATTAAAATACAGCGGTTATCAACGTGAACCTAATTAGCTTTTGGAAATCTTTTTCAAAAGATATAACTGAGGCCAAGAGCTTAAAAGCATTACAAGTACTAAAGCAAATGGAAATAGATAATGAATGAATCCAGCATCACAACAGCAACTTAATTCGTATGTGCTGATTTCATAACTACAAGGAATTTTTCATCTTTTACAAGCATGTGGCATGGGTCACTTCCTGGCAATCGTTTCCACGTAAACAGAAAAACATTTCTCTTGTTAATGTGACGAAGAAACAGTAAATCCAACATTTAAAATCCAACAAAAAACAATAGCAACAAAAAAACTATCAATAGCTCTAATTTAATGATCCATTATGGCTTCATAAATATATATGGGAGGATGACTACAAGGATTTTGCCTTCCCAACTCCCAGCACATCTTACTGCAGACGTACAAGGAACAGGATTTTTTCTCCTTTCCCTTATCTTTTATTGTATTGTAGGAGGATGCAGTTCTTTCTGACTTTCGACGAGCCGTTACTATGAAATGTTTGAGAGGATATGTGCCCAGTACAACAACATTGAAAGAACGCTTAACAAGCTTAATTTAGAAAACATATCTGTTCCATAAATACATGAGATAAATGAGAAGTATTAGACAGTATGAGTCGACATTCTCAGAAGGGACCTAGTTTGGAACGTGATCTCTTTTCTACGCATTTGGCAAACTAACAACCTTTTTTTATTATTATTATTCTTTTTAAAAATATACAGTATATTAGGCAACAGACACAAGCGCTTAGTACTGATGTCTAGACTTCTGCAGCTTCTAATTCACTTTTATTATCTAGTAACAGCTACAAGTTAATTTAATCACAGTTCCAAAAACTGAGAACAAAGCAGGATGACCCAATGATGAAGAACAGCCAGGTTGCAGCCTCTTGCAGTCCTGTGGTCGCTCCAGCACCTGTGACGGGTTCTGCTGCTGCTCCAATCCTTGCAACGCATCCTGTAGCTGCTCCAATCCCTGCAACAGGCCCTGCAATTGCTTCAGTCCTTGTAATAGACTTGTGGGTACCGTAACCCTTCTAAAGGGCCCCACAGCTGCCATGACCCTCACAACGAGCCTTGTGGTCACTCCAATCCCTATAATAAGTCTCACAGTTCAACCAAAGAACCAACCAGTGCCTGTAACTGTTGTCCCCTATAAGCAAGAAGAAAAAATGTCTACAAAAGCCAGAATGTTTAACAAGGAGAGAAGCTCTTAAGATGAAGGTGGCGCAGGGCCATGACTAAAATGGGAGGAGAAGAAAGAGAAAGAAACTGACTCCTAGCATTAAGCGAACTATGAGATGTGCAAAAAGATTACAGCTGTTGGCCAGCCAAGCACCACATGCACACAAAGGTGGAAGCAATCATCGGATGGCTGAAAACAGACCCCATGCACATTCCTACTGCCCAAAGTACTATCCTGGGCCCTGAAAAGCAAGCCTTCTCATGACATGGCACCCCAGGATGAACTGTGTCAGACAACAGGACTCATTTCTGAAGCAATCTCATAATCACCTGGGCAAAAGAACACAGCACTGAGTTGGTATATCACATCCCCTACCATACACAGCATCTGGAAAAATCAGATGATACATTGGCCGATTGAAGGCTATTAAGAGCCATGGGTGCATGCCATTCAAACACTGGGACACGTATTTAGCAAAAGCTGCCTGGTTAGTCAACACTCGGAGATCTGCCAGTGGGGCTGGTCCTGTCCCATGACACATTCTGAGTACCATAGAAGGGGGATAACGGTGCACGTAAAGAACATGCTGAGCAAGACAGTCTGCATTATTCCTGCCTCAAGCAAAGGCAAGCCTATTTGTGGGATTACTTTTTCTAAAGGATCTGCGGGCACGTGGTGGGTAAAGCAGGATGATGGGTGTTCGTTGTGTACCTCAAAGGGATTTGATGCTGCGTAAGAATAAACAAAGATACATATCGTATATCAGTTGCTACACAATACTGCATGCCATCATCGCTACGGTTGTTATAGGCCTCGATAACACTGTTACAATTAGAACCACCCCAACTAAAGAATGAATTTTGATGAAGTCCAAACTAGCTCAGCAAGCAGAAATCCAAAAATGGATCCTCCCTCATGTACTGAAGGACTGCTACAACAGATAGAGCCCAAAATCATGAATTAAATGAACTTCATGGACAGACAATTTACATGGATAAACCATAGGCTATGGGAATTAGATGTGTGTATACATCAAAATGTAAGACAGGAGATAGTATATAGTTAGGATGTATAAGATTATTACGAGACCCCAGGATAACATAAACAGGACCAGAGAAGGGGTGGATATTGCCTTAGTTTCATCAGGGACAGAGTACTTTTTCTTCAAAGTGGCTGGTATGATGATACGTTTTGGAGAAGTACAATGCTGATAACACACCAATGTTTTCAGTTGTTACGGAGTAGTTCTGAACAGAGCGAACAATGTTCCTTTTCTCAGCTTCTCCTACTGTACAGGAAGGGGGCTGGGAGCAGCACAGGGAGCTGGGACAGAATCAGGATAGCTGACCTAAACCTGGCCAAGGCAATACTGCATACCCTATGCCATGTTATGTAAGGAAAGTTTGAAAAACAAGAGAAAGTTCAGGAGGACAACTGATGTGTGGGGACTGGCTGGGCATCAGTGGGGCTGAGCAATTGCATGGGCATCAGTTGTTATTCATAAACACATGAGCATATGTATCATAACCATTATCCACTTTTCCCTTTCTTTTCTCTACATTAGTAAATTGTTTTTAACCTAAATCCACTAATTCTACTGGATCCCCCTCCCACCCCAGTCTCTACTCCTACCCGGGGGAAGCAGGGGAGGGAGCCAAAAACTGCATAGGGCTAAAGTACCTGCCAAATTAATCACTTCAGAGAAGCAAAATTACCAACCACATTGACCAGGGCCACGTTACTGCAGAACGTGCAATAAGATCACTTTCAAAGAAAGAGGAGGGATAAAGCACAAGCAGAGACAAACACACCAACAGTTGGTGGGGAAGCAGAAACATATAACCACCCACGAGCACATTCCATTCATCCCATAAATCCGAAGAAATCTCTAGCAGACACCACTGAAAACATGCAAAGGAAACAGGGCTCAGCACAAGTGTCACTGGAAGTGAGGCAGCTTGCTTGGCTGAAAACCTAATCCTGAGCCAGCTTGCCAGAGACATGGGTGAGATTAAGGGAAGAGCCGTGCCGTATAAATCACCAATAAACCCCAAGGAAAGGACACAAAAACCTCAGCTAAGATAAAAGGATTTTCCTTATGGGTGAGGGAAAGAAAATAATGGCTAGCTAGGAATTAAACATAGAAAGAAGAAGCTTCATGCTAAAAGCAGTAAAACTTAATACAAAAACACAATGCAGGCCGGAGATAAAAAGCAGATACCATTTAAACAAAAAAAAAGCAACTTTTATTCTCAAAGGCCCATAGAGGAAATACCGTGCTAACAGGAACAATACACACATTTCAACTGCGGCTTTGAAATACATCTTAATACAATGAGAAAAACAGTCAACAAGACGTAGTTCTTGCTCGCTCCTGCCTCCCGCGTCCCCACGCCGCTTCTTCTTTCTTCTGCAGCAGATCCTGAAACATCAGCGGG
>JAOWBP010054175.1:0-10049 GCA_028571105.1 Tragopan temminckii
TCGCTGTCACACAGAGCAGAGCTCAGCGCTGCCCCTCCGCTCCCTGTGAGGAGCTGCAGCCGCCATCAGGCCTCCCCAGGTTTTGCTGATCAGCTATGGGTGTCTGCAGTCAGTGGCAGTTCAGTTGTGCTGGGTGTAAGTGCAGCAACTGGTGCATGGGCACAGTGCTTGTTCAGTGAGTTATTTCCTGGCAGCAAGTTGCATAGGCTGTGACAGTCGTCACTGAGAATTGAGAGAGTTCGAGAGGTCTTGGGGCATGTTCAATGACTGTGCTTATCTAGCTCTGAACGGAGGAAGCCATGAGCAGTCACCTTGTGCAGCTGAGAAGGTCACCTCAATTTGTGAAATCTTTGGAAATAAGGGTGACATAAAGCCTGTACTGACACCTGTGGACAGAATGAAATATGTGCTTTTCAAACTGCACCAACTGTGCCTTAGTTTGTTAAAACGTCTGATTTCAGCAAAAATCCTTTTTTTTCTTCTTTCAGATGGAAGTTAATGACATAAAGAAAGCTCTTCAATCAAAGTGAATACTTGATAGATGGAATGTTGCATAATTCTACATGACTGAGACTCAAATTTATGCCCCAGCCAAAATAACTTTGTGCCAAATGATTTAAGAATTGCCTCAACATCCCTTTATCGAAGGATTAGCACAACCGTTTTTGATAGCACAACAAAAATACCAACAGTGAGGAAAAATCTTCCACACGAAGCGGTGCTGTGTGGCACCGGTTGTGACTGAAATCGATCTTCTTGTGCTAAAGGCTCTCTACTTCAAGATCATAGGTGAAATGAAAACTCAGGCAGTTTAGTCCATAGTGGTACTATTTTGATGATATTTTTCCATAAATAAAGTGTATTTCAGATTATCTGTTTACAAGCTTTATGATTTTGATTTTTTTTTTGTTTTGTTTTCGTTTTTTAATTGTCTTTTGTCACAGATTTTAAAATGTTTGTACTGCATATAGCCAGGAATGAATGTTAACGTTGGGGCTGGAGGGATTATTTTTGCTTCGAGATAGAACAGCCTACTTCTTGTTACGGTTTTAAGTTGTTAAATATGCAATTTCATGTCCCCCAACCCCCTACAATGAAACTTACGTCGTGTACAGTAATGTATTTAGGAGAAGAAAACCAACAGAATAAGGATCTGGTCTTTGCAATGATTTGTGCCTTTCTTTGCCACACACCGACGGGAGCTGGTTGCAGGTCAGGTCTCCATCACGTAGCTACCCCCATCTCCCGTCACCGGTGTCCGGTAGAGGTCACACTCGCCGTGTACAGCTCGCTGCTCCACACAGCCACGTCCCTGCCAAGCGGTGGGACAGTGGCACAGTTGAGAGCATCTCTGTCTTCATCAGCTGTGGCTTTTTAGCTTTCCCGTTTTCAGTAGCCTCTCCTTTGGTTTTGAATGTTTATCTCCGCTTGGTTTTCAGTAGATGATTTCAGCGCCAGCCTCCGTCCCCAATTTTGCACAGAGTGAACAGAATATGCATTATTAAAGCGAAAATAAATAAAAGTAAACTATAAAACGTCAATAAAAAGTTGTATTATTTCCTGCACAAGGTTCTCCATTGTGTGACATCGTTTCATTTGCTATTTATGAGGTGCTGTTTGCTGCATTATGTCGTAAGCTTTCTGCCATTGAGTTATGTAGAGTGAGGTACTTCAAGCCCTGCTTTGCAGTGAGCCTTTCTCTTTCTAATTTTGTGGAGCCTGGTGCTTGCTTTGTTTCTTCCAGTTTCTGTTTTCATTCTTTCAAAATAACTTCTTCTGGTTTCCTGTTAGTGGTTTTGTGTGTTCTTTACTAGCAGTGGAGCATCTCATACCTCGTCAGCAATTCCTGGTGAGTTTATACGAAGCATTTAAGGTCATGAATATTTTTGCACAGCATGGAGTGAGTGGGTGAGTGATACTGTTGATACTGCAGAGTGACAAAAACACAACAAAATACTCAAGGGCTCTGTTTGTCATCTCACCAGATGCTGGCATTGGCTCTATCCAGGACATCCTGTATCACAACTGACCAACCTGCCTGCTGGGAACTGGGTGAGAAGTAGCTCTCTGTTGGCCAGTCGTGTTCCCACATGGCTGGCAGAGCTCCTGCAATCTTCTTACATGCACAGCTGTATAAAATACACACATTACCATATTCAAATCTTACCTTATGGAACTCAGCTGGCAATACTGAACCTCACTATTGGGATCATTTCTTCTACTGTAGCATGTGCTTGTTTTGTAACTGTGGTTTCTGAGATTAAAAGATCTGATGATGAAACTTGAGAATATTTCAGAAAGTCCAATGCATTGCTCAGTGTTCTTAAATAGAAGCACTAATAAAATATTTATCACTGGAATGCTCTTATTTACCATTTCTAAATAATTACATCACTTTTTTTATACAAAGAGTGATAGTCCCAATATAACTTTTCAGCAATAAAGGTTGGTGAGGTCGATAGCAGTGAGTAGAAGAGGAGGAAATAAAGAATAAGAATTCTGTTCGGGTTTGTAGTGTTACATTTGCAACAAGTATCCATGCAACAGTTGTAGCTTCCTAGCTGCATGGTAGGAAGAAAATAAACTATTGTATCCATGGTAAATAAAGTTCTAATTCCTGAGTTGTATCTCTGACGTGGGAGGGACTTCTCAGAAGCATTTCATTTTTTGTAAATGCAAGTGTGAAGTTGGCAAGGAGTTTTCTGATAGCAAATCACGTTGATTTTTCCCCCCTGTTGATGATACCTTGAGATGACAACTTGTCACTTGATAAATCCAAGTGAAAAGTCCAGCGTATCTGTAAATGAAGATTGAATAAGATTTGGTGAAAATGCTTCGCTTTGCGAGTTTATTATTATGGGATAAGAGAGTTCAAAGCAACACAAGTTTTTTCTGCTTGCTGCATTTCATTATAACAGAAAGTATTTTACACAGTACGTGGGTTCTTCCCTTTTCAAAGGGGATCACTTATGAATGAAAGCCGTGGATGTGAGCTGCTGCTTTAAAAAATGTCCGGGTTTATATTTAAAGAAAAACAGAAAATGCTGGTGAGCTGCAAAGTGCTTTTGATGTGACAATGATTAAATGCTGCTGTTTAAAGAGTTGTGGAAAATGATTTTTTGTTAATAAGCACACAGTGGTCTTGAAGGAGACTTCTGATTCCATGCAGAAATACGTGTTGGTACGGAACACTGGGATCACGCCTTTGGATGATAATGTTACTCATCTTGAATTGGAAACGTGTTAGATCTGTAAGAGAACAGTTGTGTTCTTTTTCTAATGTTTTTTCAACTCTAAAAGGAACTGATATTCTTAACATGGAACCACAGTGCTCCGTTTTACATGGAAATGTAAATATCTAAGGTGTTCCTTAAGTTTTACTAGTTAAATTTCATCTTCTGGCTGCATTTTCGTTCTTAAAGATCCATTCAGATCTTTAGAACTTCAGATCTTCAGAACTGAGCACAGGTTTGGCAGGCAGAGGCCCCAGGTGTGTGGGGGCCCCTCACTCCCACCCTCGGGATATGGAAGGGGGCGTGAGGTCCGGTGTCTGGAGAAAGGCCTTGGGGCTGGGAAAGGGGAGAGGCACGTGGAGGAGGGCGGTGTTGCGGACTGGGTAAGCGTGAAGCTGCTGGTTAGGCAGGCAAGCTGTGATTCCAGAGCAAAGGATAGGGCTGTTTAAAAGTGGGAGCAACCGCTCTGTGACTTCTGTTTAGGGGCGGCCGCGGTTCTCCTTCGGCAGAGAGTCTTCTCAGTGCTGACTCCTATTCAGAGCAGTTGGAGTGGATCTGAATTCTCTCTACCAAATGCCAGGTACTTTGTCTCCATGGTTATTAATACCACTCAGTCAGAAATTAGATGTCATTTGGCACCTTTGGCCTCAGCTGACTCTCAAGCCTGGCCCAGGAATGAGCAATCAATTGCTCGTGTCCCGGCACATTCATTCCTGGCTCCTGCAGCTGCTTCCCCCTCTACCCCCCAGCCACAGCTCCTCTGTTTTGGAAAATAGCCAACTTCCTTAGGTAGCATAGGGATGCCAATACTTCCAGCCTGAAACAGATCAGCTGGGCAAACAAGACTTTTTTCGTGTCGTATTCTTCAGTACAAGTTTTTCTCTCCTGCTTCATTCCAGCCAGAGAAAGGTGAACATGCTCAGATGGAGGGACCCATCAAACTGCTCTTCATCTCCTAAGAATGAAGTTAGGTATTTTGTGAGAGCACTCTGGGAGCTTTTCTTAGAGGATGTGAAAAAGAAGCTGGGAAGCCATCCCTGCTGCAGGATGATCCCTCACTGGGGTTTACCTCTGCAGGGGATGCTGTTTTTTCTGAAGGGCATAACACCAGCGAACTGCAGGAGTTAGGGCAGTGCAACAGCCTCTGTGCCAGGTTCTTTCTCCTACCAAAAAGCAGAACATCAGATAAGAAAGGATAAGCACAACAGAACACCTGCATAGAAATTGCTGCTGCTAGATAATTTGGCTACTCCAGACTGAAAGAGCCAAACTAGTTGAGCCCCGCTGGAAGCACAGATGCAGCCATTTAGCAAATAATAGCACAAGGCACAAGAAACATGGCATACATTTTGAGACCCAGCAAAACCAGCATTGGCTGGAGGAAGCCGGTTCATTAATGGATGTCAAATCTCTCGCCGGGGGCTCAGGATGTTTGTGCTGTGATTGTGCAGCTGGCTTGGCATGTGTCACTGTGCTCAGGGAATGGAAAATTTCCTATGCCCTGACCTGAAGCACCTGTTTATGTCAGAAGTGCAGCTCAGTAACCTGTGGATGGGGAGCTCTCCCACAAAAAGGGCGTCACACTGCTGCCAAGGCTAGGAGCTCCAGTTGGACTTGGGTTAATCTGGTTATACTGAAGTCAACAAGATTGTTTCGGTCTCAGTGCTGACCCAGAGTTCCCAAGAGAGCAGGGCAGCAGGGACATGGCAGGAATGCATCGGCATGAGCCTGTCCAGCTGGGCGCAGTGCTGAGGCAAGCCCACGTTCTCCCATTCATACTTTCACTCTCCCCCCAGGCCTCATGTTTTCCCAGCCTTCTCTCACCTAGTTATAAAAGGCAGCAATCTCAGACAGCAAACCTCCTGCTATCTTGAGCCTGGTTTCCTCCTGTAGGAGTGTATGTCCCAGCACTCCTGTGATGCGCAGGAGGGGATCTGCCCCCTGAGCAATGCATCCCACTGCCTTTGCCCATCTGAAGCTGCTGATGCTGCAGCTCTGGTAAGATCGCTGTCTTTAGCAGGCTCTGGTTGCTGTCTCTTTGCAGACAGGACTGGGCTGTCACTGTATCTCTCTGGAACAGAAGGCAAATGCGGTGCTCTGCAGGCTGAGTTCAGGTTGGTTTCATGCCACAGAGGTGAGTGCATGCCATAATGGAATCCTGCGGGTTGTTAATCTTCTCCTGTGAAGGGGCAAAGAAAAGGTATGTGACGTTTGTCCTACATGTGTGTGCATGTCAGAGCAGTAACCTTATATTTTGCTTCTTTGTTGCTGTGTGAATAACTGAGTACAGAACAATACCGAAATCATTCAGTTTTTCAATTGGATTTGAACATTGAGATAAAACAATGCTGTCAGGCAGCACAAAGGATTTTATCCCTGCTTTGGGTAGTCCTACTGCTAGCAAAGCCTAAGTTCTCATTTCTTCAGAATATCAGCCATGATTTGGAATTTCCCAAATGAAAAAGCGTAGACATCTCTCTTACAAAATTATTAGTAAATCCTGGATCTGTTCTTGTGAAAAGGTCAGGAATGTTTTGTGCTTCTTCTGAGTCTTGGAGCTGACCAGGAAGCGAGTTACTGTTTAACTGTGTGCTGTGACCCTTCCCACTGCAAAGTGCAGGAGGAAACTCTTTGATACTTTGACAGAAATGTGATTTGACACAGTGGTGGGCTGCAGGTCTCACTCGTACAGCATTTTAAAACTTTGCTGGAATGATCCCTATTATGCCGGCAGGTAGAGGTCTGAAAAAGGGCTGTGTTTGAGTGACAGTGAATCTGGCCGTAACGCTTTCTAATTGTACAAGGCTGGTGGGTGGTTTGGCAGTGGCTGTAATAGCCCTGAGCACATGACAGTCTCTTAGCAAAGAATAAATGTAATACAAGTTGACAAAGCAGAGAAGACAAAGTGTTTGGCCTCGTATCTTGTCTTGCTGCAAAACCAGGAGAGCTCCAGTAGCAGCTGCAGGCTGATGTGCTATCAGTGTGTTCAGGTCTCATCATTAACAGCACAGAGAAGTGCCCAGAGCCAAGCCCCAGTATTAACAGCAGCCCCATGCTAACAAGTTCACACCTACCAAACAAAGTCATCATGTAAGCAGAGAAAAGAGCTGCCAGGCGTTTTCAGGAGGACCAGTGTTGCTCTCTTCCTCACTAGGGGCCTCAGCTGTGCTCTCAAAGGTTATTGCCCCCTTTTCTGCTGATCCCACACTGCTCCTTCATGGATAAAAATTACTGTTCAACTGAAAAAAGCCCCTGATCTGGACATTGGTAGACTCCTTTATAAGTCAAGCCAGCATTGCCATCTCTTGGCTGCCATAACAAGAGAAAATGCAAATACAGTGTAAAGGTTCCAGTTGAGGTTGTAGTATGTTTACTTAGAATCATAGGATCCTTAGAGTTGGAAGGGGCCTTTAAAGGCCATCTAGTCCAGCTCCCCTGCAAAGAACAGGGACACCACAGCTACAGCAGGATGTCCAGGGCCTGATCCAGCCTTGCCTTGAAAGTCTCCAGGAACGAGGCATCCACCACATCTCTGGGCAACCTGTTCCAATGCCTCATCACCATCACTGTGAAAGACTTTTTCCTTATATCCAACCTAAATCTACCCCCTTTAAGCTTGAAGTCAGTTCCCCTTGTTCTATCACCACAGACTCTGCTAAAGAGCCTGTCCCCTTCTTTCCTGGAACTCCTCTTTAGATACTGAAAGGCTGTTATCAGGCCATATCTGAGCCTTCTCCAGGCTGAACAGCCCCAGCTCCCTCAGCCTGTCTTCATAGGAGAGATGTTCCATCCCTTGGATCATTTTTGTGGTCCTCCTCTGGATGGTCTCCAACAGGTCCGTGTCCCTCTTGTACTGAGGACTCCCCATCTGGATGCACTACTCCAGATGAGGCCTCACTAGCACAGAGTAGAGGGGCAGGATCACCCTCCTCATCCTGCTGACCACACTTCTTTTGATGCAGCCTGGGATTTGATTGACCTTCTGGGCTGCGAGGGCACGTTGCTGGCTCACGTCCAGTTTGTCATCCACCAGTGCCCCCAGGTCTTTTTTGGCAGGGCTGCACTCAATCCTTTCATCCCCAGTTTGTATTGGCAGCAGATGTTGCCTCAATCCAGGTGCAAGCTCTTGCATTTGGATTTGCTGAACCTCATGAAGTTTGCCTGGGCCCACTGCTCAAGCCTATCTAGGTCCCTCTGGGTGGCATCCCATCCCTCTGGTGTGCTGACTGCACCCCACAACTTGGTGTCATCAGCAAACTTGCTGAGAGTGCATTCAGCCCCACTGTCAGTGTCATTGGTGAAGATATTGAAGAGTACTGATCCCAGCGCTGACCTCTGGGGGATACCGCTTGTCACTGATCTCCATCCAGACACTGAGCCATTGACCACCACTCTCTGGATGATCCTGCATCCAGTTCTTTGTCTATTGAACAGTCCAGCCATCAAATCCATATCTTTCTAATTTGGAGAGAAGGATGTTGTGGGTTACTGTGTCAAAGGCCTCACTGAAGTCCTTAGATAGATGACATCAGTAGCTCTTCCCTTGTCCACTGATGCTTTGACACCATCATAAAAGCCCACTACTTATCAGTCTAAATGTATGAAGTTTTCAGCGGTAGCTATTGTAAAAGTGAGTACCAGCAGAACAGATGAGGTTTTGTTTTGTCACCTCAGAGGGATTTTTGCCTCTTCAAGATTGCTTTTCTTCTTGCAGTACCGATAACAACATAACCATTGTGATTACAGATGTTTAAAATGTTTTTAAGTAGCATGAATGCCTTGTCTTTGGCTAAGTTTGTAAGTTTCATACAGCCTTTTGTACCTGGGATCTAGAGAAATGTAAGAATAGCCAAATCACGGAGTCTAGATGTCTCCATGATGTGCTCAAGTAAATTCCCTGCTATAGTCACCATTTTGCTGGGATTTCATAAATCAGCAGATGGAATAAGACCATTGGGCTGGAATAAAAGTGAGTGCCCAGGTGGCCAAGTCATTGATATTCTTTCAAGTAACTTGAGAGAGGCTGAAGGTAGGGGCCTTGTCTTAGAACAGTCCAAAAGAACAACCACACAGAAAGCACTGAGCCACGACAGATAAAGAACTTGAGGATACTTTGATCAGGTTGAAGACAGGAAAAATAGTCAGACCCAGGATGAATATGTGATTTTCAGTGAGTTCACAGATGTTATACCAAGCCACTTGGAGTTCCTTCTTGTTCTTACAGGAAATGCATACTTCTGACCCCTCTGATCTGCTCAGTTGGAGAGAGACCCAACATGAGAAAAGATCTGACAGGTATAGGACTGCAAAATAGAAAACATTAATCATGTCAGGGGGCCATATGAATGAAGAAATCTAGTGCTGATGTCTTTAAAGTAATAGTGCCTATCAGCTGAGTACTGGATGGGGGCCTGGTTTGCTTTTCTTCCCATCAGAAGTATAAACTTCAGAAACGTTATGCGAAGTCGTGTGAAATGTGTTGAAAAGAGGTGATGTGTGGTTTTCAGTTGGACTGATGACGGGCTGTGGTCTGGAGAAGCTGAGTTAATCCTGCATACAAGAGGAGATCTGAGCAGAAAGCTGCACTAAGAGATTGTGGCCTTGCACCAGCAGCTGTTTGCTTTGCCCTCATTCTCTGTCAGCAGGTCAGATGAGCACATGAGGTCTTGTGCTTTCCAGTGATAGAAAACTAATGCTGATTCAGTGGCTGTACAGTGTTTAGAGTTCATGCCAATTTGGGGCACCCTTGCAAAGCAAAACTGCCTGCATGTCAGTGTTTTGAGCTTGTGGCATTTGTAGGCCTCTTTGTGAGGCTCCCCTTCAAGGCTCATTCATGCTGTTTAGCTGCCATTGTACATCTACAATATTTTGAATCTGAGATTTTGAACAAAACCAAGCAGCTTTGCTGGACTTCTTAAAGGGAATTCACAGGATCTTATTTAGACTCTGGTAAAGCTTTTATTTGATGACCTTATAAAAGAGAACAGCTTTTATATGAATGCATACTTAATAATAAATAAATCTTATTTTCTTGTTCAATAAATACAATAACAATTTTCTTCTCATTCATATAAAAGCAGTATCTGTATGGTTACTTGGATACCTGCTTACTGTAAATGAAAATAAGTGGAGAGCACAGTAGAAACAGTACTACCAGCAAGTTAATTAACAAAGTGTTTACCATTATCACTGTTTAACATCTTTGTCAATAACTTGAAGAGTGAGATTGAGCGCATCCTCAGGAAGTTTGTGGACAACACCAAGCTGAATGGTGCAACACCTGAGGGGAAGGGATGCCATCCAAAGGGCATTGACAGGCTTGAGAGGTGGGCCTGTGCAAACCTTATGAAATTCAAGAAGTCCAAGTGCAAGGTTCTGCATCTGGGTATGGGCAATCCCAAGCACAGACATAGGCTAGGCAGAGAACATACTGAGAGTAGCTCTGCGGAAAAGGATTTGGGAGTGTTGGTTGATGAGAAGCCCAACAGGAGCTTGTGTGAGCTCAACAGGACCAGTGTGAGCTTGCAGCCCAGAAAGACACCTGCATCCTGGGCTGCATTAAAAGAGGGGTGGCAGCAGGGACAGGGAAGAGATTATCCCCCTCTGGGAACCCATCATCTGCAGTACGGAGTCCAAATCTGGGGCCCCCAGCAGAAGGAGGATATGGAGCTGTTGGAACAAGTCCAGAGGAGGCCACAGAGATGCTCAGAAGGCTGGAACACCTCTCTTCACAAGAAAGATTGAGCGAGTTAGGCTTGTTCAGCCTGGAGAAGAGGAGGCTCTTAGGTAATGATTCAACTTTTTACTTGCAAAGAA
>JAOWBP010054176.1:0-10048 GCA_028571105.1 Tragopan temminckii
ATCATGCATACGCATTCATTGAAATCATCAAAAGGTTTTGAAGATGAAAACGTAGTGGTGGTTGGCATCGGAAATTCAGGTGGTGATGCTGCCGTAGAATTATCATACAACGCCAAACAGGTAAGTTAATTTCAATTTATTTATATAAATAATCATAATATAAATGGTAAAATGAATATCATTTAAAATTGCGTCAATGTAAAAAAGAGTTATCTACAAAAAAGTCATCTTCAATGTTTTTTTAATGATGAAATAATAACGAAGATATGAAAATGATTCATAATCAAAGTGTCTTATCGTACAAAAAAATTCAAACTTTAAATGTGTTCAATCAATCGATAAATCACCAATCATATTTCTTGTCGCATGTTTCTGTTTGAGAAGAAAAAATTCGGTTAGATTAAATTAAGAATTAAGAAGAAAAAGCTTACGTTTCGTCCTCAAACAAGTATTATCCTTGGTACAATTATCACACTTGTTTCCCGATTTGCTGGAACCAAACAACGAACCACTAGAAGAAGATTTATGATCATTGTGATGTGAAGCTCCTATCGTTCCTGAACCACCATATTTACTTCCCATTGACATGCCGGAACGAATGCTGGACGATGATGTTGAGGAAGATTGATAAGATTCATATTTGGATGACATTGTGCTTGTGTGCTACAGTTGTTGGTCGATCTTGTGGTAAATAATAATAAAACACAGCTGGATAACAATGAAAATCAGTTATAACAATTTAGTTAACAATTTACTAACAAGTGATAATATTTAAAAACAACAATCAATTAATCATCTCTCAATCATTTAACAGGTAAGTGTGTCGACTAATCTTTCTCTTTTTCCCTAAAAAACAACGACATCGAGGACAACGACAAATCACAAGACCAAATGAAGACAAAACAATTAACCAAAAACAAGTTGATCTTTATAATTTTTTCTGTTATTTGCTTGATGAATTTTTTGAAGAAAACTAACAAAAAAAACTCCAAACTCATTTGGTGACGTAATCCTTTCTCTCCAAAAACAAATCTAAATCATTGTTATTTGCTCACTTTGTTCGTCGTCACATATTTTATATTTCATTGATGACTTTTTTTTAAAAAAATCTCTCTTGTATCCTCGAATGGATCTAGTTGCAGCAGCATTTGCATTGCTGCTGCAGCAACGATTGTTCTACTTTTTTTCTTGTTTCGTTGAAAAGAAATTCTCAAGAAGATAATCAAAAAAGAAACTTACCGGAACTTTAAAAAATGGACAATTTTAATATCAGTTGATCTACCAAAAATGATACGAAGAATTTGGACCCGAAGATATTTTTGGACTTGAATACTTATGGTACACGATGTCCAGTTTTGTTGTAAAATTCACTGATTTTGACCTGGATCTGGACGAACGTGGGACGTTGACCAACTTGAATCAAACTAACCAATTTGTTTATTGAAGATGATTTTTTTGTCTGGAGACATGAAATCACAATAAAACAACATTCCAAAACACAATGGCCAAAGAAACAATCGATCAAAGCTTACAACAATTTTCCACAAATTGCTTTGAAAAAGTTAAAAAAAAAGCAGCGTCGACGACCGCGCGAATAGACAAGCACACAAACAGACAGACACAAGCTTGTAAGCTAACACACGTTTTATTAGTCACGTAGGCCACAAGCTGTAGCAATTTATGTTGTTGTTTATAACAAATGTTAATAGATGGCGATACCTGGACTAATATATTTTTTTCTTCAAAAGGTTTACTTATCAACCAGACGTGGATCATGGGTGTTTTATCGTGTTGGACCAAATGGCCGTCCATTTGATCAATTAATGCATCGTCGATTCATAAATTGGTGTTTCAATTTGTTTCCATATCATGGCACATGTACCGTATTGGAAATGTTGCTCAATTCATCATTTAATCATGAGGAATATCAATTGAAACCAAGACATCGTGTTTTATCACAGCATATTATGGTTAATGATGCTTTGCCTAATCGTATACTTTCGGGGACGGTTAAAGTGAAAAGCGATATCGATCATTTCACTGAAAATGGTGTCGTTTTTAAAGGTCAGCTTTCTCACTCCATTATCTTTGTTCCTTGATTAACTAAAATTTAAAACTTTAAACCATAGGCGAAACGGAAGTCACTTCAGCTGATTCGGTGATAATGGCCACAGGATACAAAGTAGCATTTCCGTTTATATCTGATACCATTTTACCGGTTCATAAGAACAAAGTTCGCTTGTACAAATATCAATTCATTCCACATTTGAAACACCCTCACACATTGGCATTTATATCGTTGGCACAGCCGATTGGTGCTCTGCTTCCAATTGGAGAATTACAAGCTAGATGGTTTTCGTTGTTGATGGCCGGCAAACTTAAACTACCATCCCGACCGATGATGGAGAAAGACATCGATGATAAAATCCGTTTTCATGATCGTTTTTATGAAAGTGAACGCCACACCATCCAGGTTGATTGGATCAACTTTATGGATGAAGTGGCCAACGAAGTTGGTTGTGCGCCACCAATATGGAAATATTTGTTCACTGATTTTCGTTTGTTTTTGAATTTGGTGTTTGGTGCTTGTGCCGTTTATCAATATCGATTGGTTGGTCCGAATGCTTGGAAAGGTGCTCGTGATGCTTTGCTCACCGTACAGGATCGTATACAAGCACCATTGCTGACCGATGCCATAAAAAACAAACGTCCAATGAAAAAGAACATATTCCGTAATTTCACCTTGGTTCACTTCATCATTGTAATAGGATTCTTAATGGCATTCTTCTCCATTGGAACATTCATCAAAACATTACTTGGTTATTGATCTTAACAAATCAAACTTAAAATCGATTATAAATGAATTTAACGAATATCTTAACAAATAATTTATCATAATTGTTTTATGCAATTTAATATTTTCTTAAAGGAAACTTTAATAAAAGATACAATTATTGAAATCAATCAATCTATCTATCTTCTATAATAATAAAATTTAAGGGTCGATTTTTTGTGAGGTCATAACTCAAAAACGAATGCACCAATTTTCATAAAACTTTCAATTTGTAGAGCATCACTGTGACAAGGACATAGGATTAAAAAATCCCAAGTTTCAAGGGTCAAAGGGCCCTAAAATCTGGTTCAAAGTGCATCTGTGGTAGGGGCATTAAAAACAACGACAGTTGGTTGTGGTTGGCGTTGTAGAAGTAGCACTGTATTATGGTGTTGCGAGGTGAGCTGCACCCCGCCCCATGCCAACACCCCATTTTTTAAATTCGAATTTTAAGCATTACAAACAAAGAAAGTGAGGAACGTATGAATATTTGAAGAAATTTGATGCTTTAACATTCGAATGTGGTGAGTGCGCCATCTGGCTAGTAGATGGCGCCACTTGAACGCACTTGGGGCTGAGTCATAAATGGATTGTTTGCTTTCCTTCCTGTTGAATGCTCAAAACACTGAACACGTTTCTGAAATAAAAAAATGTGATTGACTTGTGCACCACCGATAGTATCGATAGCATCGATAGTAGCTTGTACATGTATCGAACATGTGCTATCGCAATTTAACAATATTTAACTTTTCCCTCTGTTCCTTTTCCTATTCCTATAGGACACACACACTCTGTCTATAGACTGCAGGCAATATAACCTAACCTAACCTAACCTTAGTTCTGTTCTGGCCGTCATCGTGAACGGACGTGTCGTGCGCAGCGAGAAATAACAACTTGTAAATATCGTCTGTACCTTCACCAAAAGTAGTGCGATCTTGTTAGAACTAAAACAAACCGACAACTTTCAAGATTTGCCAAACGGGAACGACGACAAAGATCAGTGTTCCATCACCGGAAACATGGCTGATGAAGAAGAACGCCATCAGTACCAACAACAGCAAAACCAACAATCAACCACGAACAACAAGTTAATTTGGTTTGAACTGGCATTACAACGAACCCCAGCCAACATCGGAGCCATTCCCTTCCTGGAACATGTGTTCCAGATTGTTCAGAGTGGAAAACGACCGGAAAAATCCCGAGAAACGGGTTCAAGATCATTAAGACAAAAGATCATTATGACAAAAGGTATGGAGCGGCGACCATCAAATACCTTTGATTTAATCATGGCCAATACGTCAACAAACATAATTGGAGCCGACTTGTTGGTAAACTTCAATTTGGCATTGGATTTAGCCAATAAGAGACTACTCGACTTAAAAACAACTTGTTCGGTTCGAGGGGAAAACATTAGCTGTCCCGAACCACACCAACATCTCACTCATCTTCATCATGAATCTAATTTATCAATGAAAGTATTTTAAAACCTTACCTAACCTACTTCCTCTTCTGGCAGCCGTCGAGTAAAGACGTCAGCAAAACAGCTCTCCTATTTTTGTGATTTTATTTTGATTAAATTTAATTTTTATTTAGTGACATAAAATTGTTGTCATTAACTATCACCATTATTAATCTCATCATTTATCACACCTCTTCATCATAAATCACCATAAATCAAAATTCAACAAATCAACTAAAATGAGCATCAACAAATCCATAACATTAAAATCATTATTCAACTCATCTGACAAAAAATCAAGAAAGAGCATGGACAATGCTTCAAACACCGAAAAATTCCTGGAAGAAATAAATGCTGAAATAAAAAAAAGTCATCACTGAAATCCAAAAAGAAATTGAATCGTCAAGAAATCTAAGAAAAGACATAAAGGAAGGAATTATGACTCAAACACAGAATCTGGAAAATATAACCTTTAAAGTGGACTTCTACAGAAAAAATATGAAATTATCAACTACCAACTGCAGCACAAAGCAAAAAACCACGAATTTACAACCGAAAGAGATAACCACTTCGAAAAAGAAGTCTCACAGAAATTAGACAAAATCATAAACATGATCAGCGACAAGGAAAAAAGACCATTAGACACCAGCTCACAAACATACGCCGAAGCGCTAAGAATACCAAAGAAAACGAATAAACAAGACCTAACAAATCACAAAACAATGCAGAAGAAACATTGAAATTAGTAGAAAACATGATAAACAAAAATCCAAAAGGCATAGGAATTACAGCTGTGAAGAAACTCTCAAACGGAAGGGTGATAATTGCGTCGAACAACAAAATGGCAAAAGAAAACCTGGAACAAAGAATCAAGGAAACGTCAATCCTGGAAGCTGAAAAAATGAAACCCAAACAAAAATCAATCATAATAAAAGGAATACCAAAGAAACTGGCACACGAACATAACATTATAGAATTAATGCTGGAATGTAATCATCAAATTAACACACGCACATGTCGCAAAAGAAGACCATAAACAAAAGCAGATTGTCAAAAATTTTTGAGGCCAAAAATGGCACCGCTTTCACCAGTCAGACAGTGTGCACATATTGCTATACGGTTTGGGCACACACCAAGTCAAAGTGCCAACGCAAGCATCAAGAAATGGAACCACCAACATGCGGACATTGCACTGGAAAACACACGGCCAAATCTTGCCCAAAAAAAAAGATCAACCAATAATATGCGATGATAACGGGGCTTTGTCACCGATTTCAAATGATAAGCAACATGTATGTCACGCTGTTACGTCCTCTAAGGACGGCGCTGAGTTTTAGCGCGTAAAACCAGCTAGCGTGGCACAACCGAAAAAGACCAACGGAAAAACCAGCGCGCACACTTTGTTCTTGGTGCTTGACAAGTTGAAGTCGTTTTGTAAAATATTAACGTTAACTATTATTGTTGCAAAATAAAATTATTAAATTGCGAATTGATAATCGTGACATGTATAATATGCGAACATAGTTCCAATTGACTTAAAAATAAGATATTTTGCTAACATGTACAAATTGAAACACGATGATCAATAATTATAGACCGATCGGCCTTAATTACCAGTACTAGGGAAAATCTATGAAAAGATAGTGGTTAACTGTCGAACAAACAATATGGTTTCAGAAAACAACAAAAAAATCAACAATATCGGCTCTACAAAGTGCTATATTGAATTGATCAAAAAACAAGAAGAAAGACAATTATCAAACAGCAGCCTTGACATTTGACCTATTCCTTGACATTAAAAAAATGCGTATCCATCAGCTAACCACAAACAAAATAATCATGAACAAAATAAGGAAAAAAACAACATATACCGACCAACCTAACAATAATAATGGAAAGTCTATTATCAAATCGACAAGTATACAAATATACGATGGAGAAAGGATATATCAAGAAACCTAACCTAACCTATCCTCAGAAACCATGGCCATCGAATGAAGATGAAGAACTACAAGGTCGAATCAGTCATCAACATCGACTCCCTTGTAATCAAATCGGACACACCCATCATCACGGACAACAGATTAGAACACAACCGACCCGACATCCTGGTGATGGACAGAAAGAGGAAAACATTCACGATCATCGAAGTCGGGATAACTTCAATGGCTCAGATCGCGTACGTGGAGACGACCAAAGGAAGGAAGTACGCCCCACTGGCCAACGAGTTAAGGATCATGTACCCGGGCTATACAACACAAATGATCCCCATTGTGATGTGTTGGGATGGCCGAGTGACCAAATTCCATCGTGGTCACTGTCAACGAGCAGGATTGACCGAGGAGGACATGCAGACGGTCGTGATGAAGAAGACAATGGAGATGATCAACGTCGATGTATGGACCAGGAACAGGAGGAAACCGTTGATGGGAGCAGCACTGTCAGCACCGCTGACAATTAATTTATATAAATAACTTGTATATTTGTCAGGCAGAATATCCCAAAATCTATTATTTTATTATTCTCCTGTAGTGGCGACTGCCACGTAACCAACAAAAACCAAATTGTTCAAAAGTCGAACGTTAGTGTTCGATCTATTTTGTAAAAATGAGTTTGATTTCTGTGTATAAAAAGTCTTAGCAACTCAATAAAATCATGCATTAAGCATCTCTTCTGATTGGAGTCAACAACACGTTACTTTGACTGACGTGTATCTCTACATTGGTGACTTGTTCACTACACTCCCATATTTTTCATATTTTCCATTTTATTATTTTTTCATATTTTTTTATTTTATTATTTCATTTAACTCTTTTCACACACAAAAACACCGACCTTTTTCACACAAAAACTTACACAAAAACATAACACATTTTATTACTTTATTACTAATATTCCTAATCCAAAGAAAAAAAATTCATTTAAACACTAACACAAACAAAGGGGCCGGGTCCAAACATAGAAACACCGAACACCAGTGGACCAGGTCCAATAAAACACAAACACCGACACAAACACGTATATAAACACACACAAAATTTCAAAAATTTTTAACGCAGTTCACTACACCAAATCCACGCCACAACTGTACATCACCACTCACCTCTAACCTCCAACACTTCCACCACACAACTCTTCTTCTCCACAACAACTTTTTTATAAATTTTAAATTTGTGATTATTTTTTATTTAATAATTTTTAATAAAATATTGACATATTTAAATGAATAGAACAATTTTTTGTAAAATTTTTTATTTAATTTATCAATAAAAGTATTTTAAAACCTAACCTAACCCTAACCTAACCTAACCATTTTAATTTGATTAAATTTAATTTTTATTTAGTGAAATTTTATTTTATGTGACATCGAATTGTTGTCATTAATTATCACTATCAATAATCTCATCATTTATGGCACTTCTTCATCATAAATCAAAAAAAAATAATCATAACTCAAATCATCATAATCTGACTTCGTTATCTGACTTAATTCGAGGTTTTCGTGGCATTGGTGGATCAATAATGCCACTTTCACTATCAACTGTCCGTTTCTTCTATAGAGATTGTTGATGATGACTAAATAGATCAGATGTGCATAAGATTTAAGGGTTCATTGCTCCCCAGAAGCCTCCTCAGTTGGCCCTCGATTTGGTTGGACCGAATAGCTCCACAGGATCTTGACCTGACACCGAGCCTTGTATGCAACCTTTTCCTGTCCTTTTTCATGATGGTATTTCTCCCCGTCATGTATCTGTCGGTGACCTTTGGTGATCTGTATGTGACCTTCCGATCGGATAACATTCTTTCGATTATCTTGGTCAGTTGGTTTGTTGGTACGTTTTTTTTTCTTCTCAGGCTATTCATTATTCTCTTGTGGTTGTGGCCGATGGATATGCGCGTTCTTGATGTCGAGGAAGACGGCCGGCCACTTGTTTGTTTTGACCGTTGACCTTTGTTTCGTAAATCCGTGTTGGTTTGGTGACAGATTCCTTGTTATTTCGATAGGAAATGGGTTAACATTTTTCCAACGTTGGTCAGAAGTTCTTTCAAATCTTCATGTGGTTGTGGCCGATGGATATGCGCGTTCTTGATGTCGAGGAAAACGAAGGTTCCTCCTCTGCCAAGTACTGCGCTGGGGTTCTGGGTCGTAAATTATACCCGGTGCCCACTAGCCAGTTGTTTGGGTTTGGTCAGCTATTGAAGTTGAAGTTTGTTGATTTTGACCGCAAAATGCCCTTTTTGCCCTTTTTGTTCTCTTGATCATTTATTTGAGGATGGCGACATGACGTTGAAAAATGATCACCGCAACAAAAAACACATTCAATCTTCTTGGGAGGAGATCTCCTCACCATGGTTGTCATTCTTTTGTTTATGGATATGCGTGTTCTTGATGTCGAGGAAGACGGCCGGCCACTTGTTTGTTTTGACCGTTGACCTTTGTTTGCGTAAATCGTAAATCGTAAATCGTAAATCGTAAATTGTTTGTTGGTTTGGTGACAGATTCCTTGTTATTTCGATAGGAAATGGGTTAACATTTTTCCAACGTTGGTCAGAAGTTCTTTCAAATCATCAACTTCATTCCAGCCTTTTGCGACGGCTAGTCCAGTTGGTAACATGTCTAAGAAAGTTACTCTTAAAATACGGATATCGGTGGAAGATGTATCCATTCCACACATTTAAATATAATGTTAGCCGATTTAGAAGCCAACGTAAACGGATATCATTCTCGTCTGAAACTGTTTTTGCTTGTTTTTCCAAAGTTCGCAAGAACTTCACTTCCTGTATGATTTTTGTTAAAAAAGTAATCGGATAGCCTTTTTACAGCTTCTTCATACGGGATATCATCTGGCAGATCAATCGTATTTAACGTTTGTTCGTCTAATTTTATTTTTAAATAAAATATCTTTAGATGGTCGGATACTTCCGGATAATCTCCGACGATTTTTTTGGAAACGACTCCAGAATTCCACCAATTCAATATATCGACCGAATTGAAAGGTGGTAACAATTTAACTTTGAGAAAGTTGCAATAAACTTCGATAATGAGAAATTTAACGAACTTCTTTATTTAATCACAAGAACCAAACGAAAACCAGAACATTGAAGGAGTGTTGATAGCACGCGTGGTTGCGCTCAGCGTGCACAAAACATAAGTGTAGGAAAAGGAAAACATTTAATGGAAGAGGAACGCTAATGGAACGCGCGAGTTGAATAGATGAACGACACAATCGATACAATCGATACAATCGATACAATCGATACAATCGATACAATCGATGGTGTGGCTCATCACAGTATCCAATATATCGCGATCAATTGTGTTGTCATCATCATTTCCCCGCGGAAAAAGACCAAATGGGTCTGTAGTTGTGTTATGTTGGTGTAATCTTCCTTGGCCGGTTTGGGCAGCATTTTTACCGCGGTTGTTGTTTTCCATTGGTTTTCGGGAAATGTTTGAGAGGGTGGTATGCTCTGTTGAATAGAGCTGTCACCCATGACCCGAACGATGATTGCGTGTGAAACCATTCGGACCTGGAGCCTTGTTTGGAGCCATCGTCATTGCCAGTCTCTATCACCTCCTGCTCCGTTATGATGTATTCGTATATATGCTGGAGGCAATTTGGAAATTTCGGCAATTTGCCCCAACCTAACCTAACCTACCCTAAACCTAACCTAACTTAAATTTAACCTACCCTAAACCTAACCTACCCTAAATCTAACCTAACCTACCCTAAATTAAACCTAACCTAAACCTA
>JAOWBP010054177.1:0-7500 GCA_028571105.1 Tragopan temminckii
CATCTTGGGAGTGCGTGCGCCCGCGGCGGGGGGAGGGGTCGGATTCGAGGAGCGCGGCGCGGGCGGCTGTGTGTGGTCCGGAGCTTGGACGGCGTTCAGCCGTGGGGGAGAGCGGCTGTCTCAAGGTAAAAAAAAAAAACAAAACAAAACAGAGAAAAACCCAAACAAAAACCAGCAAAACTAAAAGTAGGGAGGAGAAAAAAATATTGAAGGCGGACTGCCGAAGTGACGCCGCCTTCAGGCACATCTCCGCGGTCCCGGTTCGGTGCCCCTTGTCAGGACGTGGAGCCGTGGTGACCCGTGCCGAGGCCGGCCCCGCGCTGCCGTGCCTCCTTTCGGGGGAATGCTGTTGACTTAGCATCAGGTTCCTGCCGGCAGGTCGGAGGTGACGGCAGGCGGAGCCCGCTGGCTGCTGCGGCTGCGCTGGATCTGTGTAAAAATCGCTCGCAGCAGAATTTGGCTTATAAAAGTTAATGAGAAGAGCTGCATAAATAATCGTTACTAAATAGTGCTCTGTGTGTGCAGAAGAACCCTGTGCTGAGCCAAACACGGCCAAGTGCAGTTTTGGAAGTGGTCTGTGCAGCCCGTGGATGAGTGATGGTGTGCAGAGCCAGGCTCCATCCCTGACCTGACATCCACGGTGGGGCCAGACCCAAGTTCATGGACCGTGAACCCACGGCCAGTTTTCTGTTATGGGAAATGGTGCATGGCTGACGGAACTTCTTTTTGGTAGAGTAGAGCGAGAACCCAAGGAAGGCATGGTGAGACTGCTGCTCTGAGCAGCAGCAACAGCAGGCACTGCCAGAGCCTATCCTGCACACCTAGGGGTTGTCCTAGTCACTAGGGCCCACGAGCCCTCGTTAGATTGCAAACAGCATTTTTTTGTTGTTAATTTTTATGTGGTCGTATTCTTTTCACCTCTGCTTTCATTTACGTGTTTGGTAGATACTGCTTGATCGCAGTCCCATCCACCGTGCTTCCTTGTGGTGTGCTGTGGGTTCTGTTACGAGGAAGGACAATCCCATCTTGATGCTACTTGCTTTTCCCAGTAGTTTAGTAGCAAGAAACTGCTTGCTGGCAGCATCTACATGATTGGCCCAGCAGCAAAAGTGCAGTTGTCAACGAAGAAATACGTTCTGCATAACAGCCACTTGGTTCTGTTAGTGCACTGATATCATCATTATTTTCAAGGTTGGGAGAAGGGAGTCCCTCGTATAAAAATGAGCTGAAATTTATTTCTGAGGTTCTTACGGCCAAAGTGAACTCATTAGGCAGCTGGTAGTACAAAATTGACCCAAGTAATTTGAGTTTAGTTTTCATGTTAGAATTAAATAATGTAAATATTAAAACTTAAATAAAATTTAGAAACTTACTTACTACTTACTTAATTTCTCAACTGCACAAAAAGGCAAGCTTATTACAATTGACGTAAGTCATTCTGCATTTAATTTAGCTTACAGGCTTCCTGTTCTAGCACTTAGTGACCACCAACACAAGAAGTCTTGCTAAGCTGTGGAGGTTCTATAACTGTTCTGGTCATGAACAAGGGTATTACACAGATAAACCTAGTGAATAGCAATTAAGTGTTTAGACACAGAAACTGCAGGCAGAAGTATGTAGTGAGAATTTGAAATGGGAAAGGTAGAGAGGGAGTGGTATGGCAAATGCTCTTCTTCCATTGCAGGATTGGAGAGCAATGACTAAGCTCACTTTTCTGAGCTCAGGATGCAAGGTCCTCACACCTGAACTTGTAGTTGCATTACTCCCCCTGGAAGTTATTGTACTAAGGGAGCCCTTAGATCAGTTTTTCTTTTAGTAGAAGCAGTGGCTTAATTACACTTTCTACTAAAAATAGCCACCTCAGTGTTGCCTTTACCTTTTGTTTACCAAGAGTTTGAATGAATTGGGCAATGTTGGGGAAATATGGTGTATTACTTGAAATACACTTCAAGTAATAATTGCAATGAAAGAAGTTTTGAATTGCTGCTGTTTTTGTTGTTGTTGTTTTGTTGTTGTTTTTTTGTTTGGTTGGTTGGTTTTTGTTTTTAACAGCTATTACTGCTGAATAAATGGTCAGTATTTTCATAAAGAGACTGATTTTATATGGTGCATTTCTGAATACCATGCAGGCTGGAACATAATGAGGCACTGAAGTTTGCTGGATGTAAATGTTTGCTTTAAAACTATAACACAATTAAAAACAGTAAAGTGAAACTTGAACAAGTTTTAAGACCATCCACATTCCAAGATAAATGTTTCGTAGTCAGGGCCTGAAACTATTATGGCTGACATATTTACATAAGTAGTTCAGAAATGCACCTCGTAGGCAAACTTTCAAATAGAGAAGAAGCAACACAGATCTCCAAAACATTATTTCTTTCAGTTTTCTTGTAGTAGTCTTTCAGAATTTGTGCCAACACTCTTGGCCTTCTGTGAGCCTACTGATACCAAAGTAACAGGATTTCAGCTTTCCGCTGAAATTCTTTCTTGGCACTAAGAGTTGCAGAGTAGCTTTATTTTATTTTGTTTTATTTTTAAAAACTCAATCCTGCTCTGGCTGCTGTACAGAGCAGGTCATTTATTACTGTATGTCCCACAGTATGCTCTCAGTCTATGATCCTGTCTTGTAATCTGTGTCTGGCACCCTTGGTTGGGCCACATACCTTGCTCTCATTGGTAGGTCTGTCAACCCCAGTGCTGTTGTAGGATGCTCATTTTAGTTTCTTTAGCAAACAAATCCTGGACTGGCTTTTAAGTGCCAGTTCTGTTAGCTACAGTCTTTCAGCTTTGGTTGAACTGCTGTGTGTGGGTGTCCATGCATAAGGCAGTTGCAGAAACTGTTTAGCATCTTTATACATCATACACCCTTGAGAGAACAAAAAGGGCTTTGCATTGATTTCCTTTGAGACTGAATTTTGTTTGACACAGACGTGGTTTTAGAAACATCCATTCATAACTAGGAAGTGCTCTGGATGGAAAAGAAATCATGCCCATAACTGGTTATGTTTTCCGCTACCACTTTAATAAGAACTCTCAGACCCTGGTGTGCGAACAGCAGTCACACATGTAAATTTACCGCATCTGCTTCTAAAAGAAGGTAGTTTTGTAACTCCTGAGAAGATTTTGTTGGGGCTGAAATTTCGCTACTGAGTATCTTGAATGACAGTGGTTGGAACAGCTCCAACAGGGAGAGATACTCTCATGTTGTTTCTTGATACTTCATATCACCGTTGCCTTGGGTTTTTTTCTCACTTTTAAAATTCCTTTTCCTTCGTTGAGAGGTCAAAGATCATGGTGTTCTTTCCTTCCTTGCTTGCTTTCTGCAGTTTTTATTTTATGCTGGCTGTAGCCCAGTTGAACCTTCTCCTCCTTAAGTAATTTTCTGTGGTGCTCGTCCTCTTTGCAAAACTAACCAAGGTCTAACACGCAGTGCCCCTTCTTCCAGCCAGTTGGAAGCAAGAGAGTGGGTGGTACGAGCAGACATAGGAAAACTGTTACAGTCTGCAGGGAAGAGGAAATGCCGTAGTGGTCACGGAGAAGTTTCAGCACTGATGCTGGAAATAAAGTATATAGTTATTGTAAGCGAATTAGCACCAAATGTGTAGACTGATGAAAGTAAAGTTTTGAACTGTGTGTAAAGTTGTTTTCTTTCACTCTAAAGGGGAAAATAACAACTGACTACTGTTCTATTTGTGGCTGACTTGTCTTAAAATACAGTACTCTACACATGAAATGTAAGAATTAGATGAAGAAGAGGAAAGTATGCAAGTGATGAAAGAGCCAGCGTATTTCTGTCAGTTGTCAGTTTGTTTAACCTAGCAAAACCAAGTGCAGGTGGAGAAGAAAGTTATTCTTAAGTTCTGCCTAAGGCATCAGTTAACTTTAGACCAGGATTATCTGGAGAAACAAAAAGGAGTAGTAGAGGAACGGATCCTTGAGGATTTGCTTTTTCAAGGAGACAAATTTATGTGAGTGGGCTGAAGTAACGTTTGCTTTAAATGTAGTAAGCAGGAATTGACCCAGTCAATTGTAATTCAGTTCTTCCTTATACATGTACACTCATTTGCAGCAGCAGAGAAGTGCCGTTTAGATGTACTTGCCTTCTTGTCACTGCAGCAGTTACTTCACTGTGAATTTAGGCAGGATTTTGGTTGGCTGTGTGTCAGTCTGGAGATTTGTTTCCTGTCACATCACCAAATCCTTTTGTTTCATATGGACCATGTGACGTAAGACATTACTGATCTCTGAACTCTGTCACATAGTGTTATATGTCACTTAGGGTGTGTAAGGGTTCAGTGAAAGATGTTTACTTGGAAATTTCCAAGTTAACTGTTTTGTTTGAATTGTAGTGAGGTGGGGGTCAGCCTCTTCTCCCAGGTAACCAGCGACGGGATGAGAGGTGGTGGCCTGGAGTTGTGCTATGGGAGGTTCAGGGTGGGTATTAGGAAACATTTCTTCTCTGGAGTGATGAGGTATTGGAAGAGGCTGCCCTGGGAGGTGTTGGAGTCACCATCCCTGGAGGTGTTCAAGAATCGTGTGGATGTGGCACTGAGGGTCACAGTTAGTGGACGTGGTGCTGGTGGGCACCACCAGTTTGACTAGATGATCTCAGAGGTCTTAATGATTAAATTTAATGGTTCTGTGATTGTACTATATGGTTTTTCAAATGCAAAAATAGTAGTGGTGTTTCCATATGACAGTTGAAGAATAGTTGTATAGGCAGTTGCTTTTTTTTACTGGCCAAAATGAAATTGTTCTTCAATCCATACTTCTGTTTTGAAGATTAACATCAAATTCTAGTATTTAAGCTTAATGTGATGTTTGTGGGTAAATACAGCAGAACAGTGGACATTATATTCCTGTGGAGTGAACTTGCTGTGTTTTTTGTATATTGAGGTGTGTTGAAAAAAGACATTCGAAGGTTTTAATTGCATGGTTGTATGATTGTTGTCTTCAAAACAACTGCTATTGAAATAAAAATCACTGAGGCTCTCTCAAGTTCCGTCTTGACTACACCTCCATGTCGGTGCTCAGTGTTGGTGCCCACTGGGAGGCTCATACATCACAACCAAAAAAGAAGCTAGATTCAGTGTTTAGAAATCTTTTGTCTTTGCTTTAATGAAGGTATTGCACGTTTTTGACATTTTTGTGTCATTGAGAAGAAGGTGAAGGGAAAAATCCTGAACTCAGTGAACACACTGACAGAAGCTAGAATGACCTTAGCATAGCCAGACATTTACTCAGTGTTATTATGAAGCCCCAGGGAACTAACAGAGGGCTCCTGCTCTACCTCTTCGGGGAACTGCAAGAGGAGAGCCCTCTTCTGTGGATCTTGGAAACCACCTAGGTTGTAGCTGCAAGGTCACATTGGTGCTTTTGCCTTTTAGACTTCAAAGACATTTAATTTACTCAGGACTCTAGAAAATGCATCACTGTTATTCTTTCCAAACCTAATAGGCTGCAGCTAATGTGAATGCCAGAATGTGCCCTGTAGATCCTTGTTTGGAAGAGTCCATTCACTTCTCTATTGAGATTTGTATATGAACAGTGCAGTGCCTTACCTGCACCATTCCTCACTTTCTTTCTCTTGAGCTTTGAGTCACTTCTTGCTCCCTGTCATTTTGCTGGTAATGAACAGGGTGAGAGACATTTCTGTAGTTCCGGAGAGCTTGGTGATTTCCATGCAGAAATGTTGGAATGAAATAGAATAGTTGAAAGCCACATTATTTTCGTGTTGTTCACCATGTCACTGCAGCTGAGCTGGAACAAGGGGAAAGTAGGTAAGCAATAGAACAGGCTCAGCTGTAGGGGTGTCTGCTGCTGTAGCTGTGGTGCACTTCAGAGATACTGTGGAACAGAACAGAACACTGCACTTGGGAAGGACCTACAGAGATCAAGTCCAACTACCTGAGCTCTTCAGGGTCAGTCAGAAGTTAAGGTGTGTTTTTGAAGACATTGTCCAAACAGTACCTGAACACTAATGAGCCTGTTCTACTATTTGACTGTCCTCACAGTAGGTGTTTTTTTCTCAAAGCTCATCTAAACCTCCTTTGGAGTACTGGTATGGATGAATGGTTTGCTGGTCTACGTCTATCTACAACAGTCTATTGACTGTCATTGGTTTTTTATTTTTATTTTATTTTATTTTATTTTTTTGTGGAGACCAGACCTTCCTTTCTCACTGCTCTTCAGCAGATGCTGCATTCAGACAGTGAAGTGAAAAAGCTACAAGTACTCAAACTTGCTTTCAGCAGAGAATGCAGTAAGGGAAAATCCATCACCTCAGCCTGACTCCCATCTATTTTCGTGTTTTTTTTTGTGTGTGTATGTGTGTTTTTGTTTTCTTTTTTTAATGTGAGGTCACCAGAGCCCTGTTACATTTGTGTACTCCACACAAAGTAGTAATGTTAGATAGTGTGTGCACATAACAGTCCTTGACCACACAACAGTTGCAAAGTCTGTTACACAAAAGTGGATGTTTCAGTTACACGTAACTATTAGGAGACTCCAAAGTATGACAGCTTCCAGATGTATGAAACGACCAATCCCTTTGTTTAGATTACACACCACAGCTGATGTCTAGATTAGTGCTGGCTGGACAAAGCTATGGGAGATTTGTCTGGTTTCCACAATACCATGTTTATATTTCATTTGTATTTCTCCTTCAAAGCTGACCTCCCTGTGACCTGCTGTAGCTGTGTCCACTAGAATGCTAGTTTTAATGTGTCTGCAACTGTTTTGCTTTTGGTGCCTAAGAGAATGTGTTCTCATTTTGACACTTGGACATTTATACCCCTTTTTTAAAATTTCACTTGTACAGTGAAATACACACTTCAACCTATGATCATCCAAGTAAACTGTGCTTATAAAGTTTTCTGCCCCAAGGCTTGCTTGCTAAGAATATTTTGATTGGTTGAAATAGTGTTTTGATTATAGACGTCATGGGGCTGTCCCTTGTCAGGCATTTCTCTTGTCTTAAAAGTTCAGTGTTTCAGTCTCTGCACAGTGTTACTTCTCTGTACATATGATGGTATGGATATACATGGTTCTTGCTGCTTTTCTTGGAGTTCAACAGGAGCAGGAGTACAGTACTTTACTGAAAAGATAGTTCTTTGTGTCTATTGTACAGTTAGTTATACCAGTCATCCTCACTTATCTTCAGCTGACTTGTACAGTGCTGGCGTTTGTATTTTGCTTGTACTTGTTAGTAACTCTACTTGGAAAAACCTGAAGTAAAACTCTTTCATGGCTAAATGGTTCTTCTACTGTAACAAGTGTCAGGGTTCAGAGAGATAAAGGTACAAAACTTTCACTAGTACTTACTAGTGTGAGTTTCCATTGTTGATTTACTGGAGTAGCAGATTCCTGGGATGGTGCCACACCACAGAAAATTCAGCACTTCGGAACATGATTTCTGCATTGATAAGCATAGCGGCCACCTTATTTTAGTGCCTTTGAAATAACGGTCAGGAAAATGTTCTGCTTGTGTTTTGCATGATC
>JAOWBP010054177.1:12500-16048 GCA_028571105.1 Tragopan temminckii
AATGAAAAGCTGGGCCTAGAGGAAAGCTGACTGCTGTGGAACAACACAGCAAATTGTTTTTAACATATTACCCAGCAGAAGCTTGTACCCAAGTTAGAGTAACTTAAGTGAGTTATTTTCAGCTGTTTCAAAATCTTTAGGTTTAGACCTTGAAGCCCCTTCTCAGATGAACTGGAAATTTAGTCACTTTCAGTATGTTGGAGGAGTATGTGAGGATTTGGGCCTACTGTTAAGCGCATATGAATGTTTGTTAACACTGAAAAGTAAAACTTCAGTTTTGCTCATCAGAGAACGCAAACTTTTACAGAATTGTAAATTATTAGAGTTGCTACAGTCTCTATTAGCTGCCTATCCTACCCATGAGCTGTCCCCTTGATTTTTAGGAAGTAGCAGAGTCTGGGGTCTCTTATTCCTCTGATACTTCACCCAGAAAATTCTACAGTTGGGCTTCTCCAAAACCTATGGCTCAGCTCTGACCCGAAGGAACCATGCCTTTGTAAGAAAGGACCGTTCACTCTCCATTCATTCCTCCATCTCTTTGTTGAGATGGTCAACAAAGATAGCAATTGTGACAGTGGTTTTCTGTAATATGAACACCTGCCTGTTAGAAAGTGGACTGAGACCACCAACTCATTTCACATGAGCTAGCAAAACAGCTGTCAGATGGTAAACAACTTGTGGTCACTGTTGTTCCTGGCTTGATTAGAACCGGTGACCCAGAGGTGAGCAGCTCATATCCTGTTACCAAGGACATGTGTCACAGCTCAGTAAGCAACTACTGCATTTTATATTTAATTGGAAAGTTTGTACCAATTTTCTCTGTTTTGTATATTCTTGTATATTTCAAAGCTTCTATTATCTTTTTTTTTTTTTCAGATTGTACTGTTGAACTTGTTCAGTTTGTTGTTTTTTTATTGTATTTTGCAATGTCTCAACCCAGAGAGACACCAACCCAAAAGTGCATCAACACATAAATAACTTCTTTGGTGATCTATGTTTTTACCTAATCAGAAATAATGCAAATATACACTCTGCCTATGGCTGATACAAATACATACATGTAGAATAATCTTTATTTGATTTTTACAAAGCAAACATTTGAGCCTTTAAAATTGGAGGAAAAGTTTTTCACTGCAGTCTACAGCAGCTGTTGCTGGGCTGTCTTCCTGAGCCTGCAGACAGCTTTGTATCCTTGTCACTGTTTTAAACTTTGTCACACTGGCTGAATTAAGAGCCATCTTTGCGTGTTTTTATTTTTGCTATTCATAGTCATGTCAGCAGTAATGAAATTTGTAATAGCAATGCTGGAGTCATCGCCATCATCTGTGAGAAGTAAGTTATGACATCTCAGGAAATAAAAAACATCCTTTTGAAGTGCTTTCAGTTTTTGTGACTGTTTTTTTTGCATTTGTAGTCAATAATCTTTTTTTTTTTTTTAAATATATATATATATATATTTTAAGCAGAAGTGATTGAGATAATCATTTTGCTTCTAGATTTTCCTAGAAGCCAATGGTCCTTAAGGAGATTGAAGATGATAGAGTCTTTATATTGTGATATGCTGATGTCATTTTGTTGGACATTAACTTGGAGGGGAGAGAACAGTGTGGATTGTTACCTGGATGTTGGGAAAGGAAATGGGATAGTGCTGGCAGCCTTAATCTGCGCAGGCACAATTTTTGCTATTCCATGTGAGTGATATAAATGCAGGCATGTGTATTCAGCAGAGTAAAAGCAGTCCTAGAAAACCTTGATACAGTGGGGTGTTTCTGATGGTAGTCCAGTGCCTAGCACAGGTCATGTTTAATTAATTGCAGGATAAAGATCATTGTTTTTCCTTGAGCTGTTGGAGCAGTCCACTGAATGACCATGTAATCTCTTTAGGACACATCTTATCCCCACATTCCAGCTCTTGCAAACACATCATTTCCTTTGAAGTTTTATTTACATTATTAAATAAATGAACATAAAAAATAATCAGTGCAGGTAACAAAAATTTTTTGAAATGCAATCCTAATAGTCTGACAAGATCCCTCATTATCCTCATTAGAATTTTTGATGAAAATGTTATGCAGTTCCTCCAGAACCTCTGTACTTTGCCAATAAATTCTGAAGAAGTTGCCACCTTACCTACTTCTTCTGTCAGGAAAAATGAAGATGCTAAGTAGTACTGTCTGTGTGCATGCACAGGCTCCTTTAAGAGCAACAGGAAGCTTTAACTCAAAAGGCTGTTATTTTTCCATGCCCACTAAGAGGCAGGACAATCTTCATATCTGCCAGAGAGCTCAGTTCTCCATTTCTTTATTCAATCCTGTGTGATTTTTCTTAGGTACTGCATTCTATTACATGACAAGTACAAATATTTCTATCCTGATAAACATTTAGGACAGGGAGCTGAAGCTGTGGCAGTCTGACTCTTTTGCCTTTCATTGTAATGGACTGAAACTTCTTCCAAGCTGCAATTTTTGAGCAACATACCATTACACATGTAATAGAAATGGCGTGTGGGAAGAGCAAAAAGAGAGACTTGGTGAGGAAGAAGAGTAAAAGAAAGTTCTCAACAGCAGTCAGGCCAGAGAGAGATCTTGTTCTGGTTACAGGAGGGAGTGTGCTGGAGGTGTGTGGTGGCTGCAGATCTGTCCCTCAGGCAGTGATCTCATGACTCATATAAACAATCCTGGAAAAATGTATTCAAGTGTAAACACTCTTTGGAAGTCTTTAGAAGGTGAGGTCTCCAGAAAATTTTGTATCATTCATGCAGTTCAGACTGGCCACAGAAAAACTTAGGTCCCTAGACCAGTAGTATTTCTGGAAATACTGACTTCAGTTTCTCAAAGTCTTTCACTCCACAGTGTCAGGCAAACGTTTTTATCCCAATTGCTGGCTCTCAGGAATGTTCTTTTTTTAGAGGGAACTTGCTCTCTGCTAAGGTAGTTGCTGTACAGTCACGTACAAGGTAACTACTGAATGGTTAATTCAGGTTGTGTACGCATCTGAAAAAAAAACAGAAAACCCTCAGGCTATACGTTGCAGTTCAGGAACCTGAAATGGATCATCGTAACATGTTCCAAAAAAGAAGCATTTCACGCCTCTTGAACAAACAGACAATTAATTAGCAAACAGTGATTTTTAGCTGTTCATATATGTTCCATGTATTGGTTCATTTAGGATCAGTCTCTTAGCGTAGCAGAGATCAGATTTGTTCTTGAAAGTGCTCAGCATGGAAGAGACTGCAGTTTGCAGCAGCAAATTGCATGTTACAAGCATGTTAAGATAATACAAATATGCCAAAATATCATTTTGAATGCCAGTCATGGGAAATACATACGTAAGACAGCAACGTTTGTAGTAGAAATGAGTACATCAGCTGAAAGACTCAATGACTTCAAAATTGTCACTGGAAGTCCTATAAGGAGCTGTAAAAAAACACAAATATGTTTTCACTCTTGTGTCATTTGAGGGTGTATCAGTGTTGTGCAAATGTGTACTAGAGGGAAGCAGTTTTGGTTTTATGGTTGCTTCTCACTTAAGATGCACCAGAACATTTT
>JAOWBP010054177.1:16148-38381 GCA_028571105.1 Tragopan temminckii
GTTGTGCAAATGTGTACTAGAGGGAAGCAGTTTTGGTTTTATGGTTGCTTCTCACTTAAGATGCACCAGAACATTTTAATGTGACCCAGGAACTTGGTAATGGGATATGGAGCCTTCCGCCTACAGGTCATAGGTTCACGTCTGCCTCAAGTTAAGAATGACTAAAACTTGTTACCACCTAACAGCTGCTCATTGCTCTCGTGGGAGGGAGAGATGCTGGTTCTCCCAGCATATGAAACTGATGGTTACTGCTCTCTTGAGGCCCTTGGGAAGGGCAAAGCATTCTGTACCTTCCCCAGTTTCTGAGTAAGTTTTTGAGGAGTTCAAGAGAAGCAGCAGCATGTTCAGTGGTAGAGGAGGCTGACAGACTGGGGAATATTGGTATGGGGACAAGTGGGGATGCTCTTCTCTTTTGTGGAAAAGCTGCTCAAGCAAGAAGCAATGCCCATCAACAAAGATGCTGGCAAGAAAAATGTCTTCAGTTGAACACTACCCTTCACATGCATGTTTAAGCATTAGAAACTGATATATTAACTGAGATATGGTTCCAGAACGCTGATATTATAGTCTTGATATTTTTTTCTTCTTTTTAAAATTTTCTTGTTAGCTACATTTTGCAGAAAACATGGTATCATTTCGAGTAGAAAGACACCTAAAATCTGTTGACTCCACTTGAAGGATAGTGTAAAAACTACTGCCTGGTATTACCATTGGCCATGAGACAATGTGCATATCTGTTATTTAAATCAGTGTTACGGCTTGCAGGCATTTGTGCCACCAACTCAGCTGAATGGGCATTAACTCAGATAATAAAGGACTCAAGTGCTAACAAGTGATTTCTCTTATATCAAAAAAGGAGAATGAAATATGAGTTTTGTCACCAAGATGTTAGAGGGAAGTAGTTCTGTCTTTGATAGTGAACAAAATCAGAAATATTGGTACTCTATGTCATGTATACAACAGAACTCCATTACATTTCTAGTACTATTGTCACCAAATATAAGCAAATAGAACCCATGGAGGAAAACCACAAAATACGACCATTTTATTCATTGGTTTTATTTTCCATTACATCATTTGTCCTATAATGTTTTTTCACATAACTGTGTCTTTGGTAGTCAGAATTTTCCTCTGCAAGTTTACAGTTTCTTTGTATATGACTGTTACACTGTGTAAAGTATCTGTGTTTGCCCATGGAGTTATCTTTGCTCTATTTGGCAGATTAAATGAACATGACGGACCTGTCAAATAATAAAATGGTGTAATGCCTTAAGAAAAATGCAGAAAAAACCTACTGTTGAGTTCTGGAATATGTGCCGGTGTTCCTGGATGGTTTTGCTATTCCTGTTTTGAATGAAAAAGGGGGGAAAACAGCTTCTGTTCTGTTGGCTGACTTGTGTGATGCAGTTTTGATTAGTTAAATCTGCCTTGTTCTGTGGAGTTAATGTGGTTTGACAGGACCTTGATTAGGAAGCGATTGTTTCTGTTGATAGTAAACAGTTGGTCACTTTCAGCAGAGATAGGAATGTCGGCTTTTGTCTTGCATGACGTATGATTTGTTGTTTCAAGTCCTAGCTAAATTCAAAAGTAAAGTGTGAGCAGAATGGGAGAGAAGATAGTACCAGAAGTAGATGTTTATGATAGACTCCACAGTCCTCATAAAATTGGGTATTAATAAAGGTTGGGTCTCTGCTAGCACAGAGACACAAAGAAGGAGAAAGGTATTTAGTCTTCTGAAATGCGTGCTGCGTGAAGGACTGCAAAAGAAACTCTGGTTCCATGACACACAGGTTAGGGTAACTGTGGTTCTCTACTCCCTCTCCATATTCCTATAAGAAAGAGCAAATTTTATTTATGTATCATAAGAGTCCTGGATGGGGGAGAAAGACAGCAGTGATCATGAACATTAGGCTGTTGAGTGAAAGTGCTGCGATTATATAAAAATCTCCCGCACAAAGAAGGTGTGACAAATATGATACACGAGTGTACAAACTTTCTGTCTATGGTTACTGTTTGATATGAAGGTTAACTTCAATCTGTATTTAGCTGTGAAACAGTGAAAACATCTGAGGCAAAATCTTAGCTGTTTCTAGTGTTTTGTTTGTGATATTATTGAACAACTTTTTTGTTTGTTTGTTTTTTGTTATCGTGCATTTGCAGTGGTAAAAGGAATGTTAGGAAGTTGTAAAGGGAATCTAGGTGAGGAAGTTGTACATTCATTTCTATGTTTTCTTACTGCGAGCTGACCGTTATTACTCGATGTGAAGGAGATAATGCCACAAATGACGGACTGAGAAAATGGAGCGCGTTGCGGAAATACTTTTTTGAAGAAGTAATGATCTGGAAATTAAGTGATGCCTCATGCCAAAATGATGATATGGTTTAGTTGTCGATGGTCTGATTCTGTCAGTTTCCCATGCCCAGTTTCTTTCCTGGTGATCCACTTAGCTGTAGGGATATAGTGTATGCGTAGGTTGATGGCCCCTTATTTAAGAAGTGTGCTCCTGGCTCGTTCAGACTTGAGACTGTCATCTCCCACATTGCCAGCTAGTTACAGATCAGTATATGTCCTAGGAAGACATGGATGTGAATGTCTAATTTCTCTTCACACTGTTGCGGAACTCCCCAAGGTGAGTGGGACAGAAAAAAATGTAACAAAGCAGCTCTGTAGCTTGGACTTCACAGGTGAAAACAGGTGTTTATTGTATTTTTGTCCTCCTCATTTGAATGTGGTCTCAGTTCAGCTAGTCAGCTGAATTAATTGCCCTCCCCTCCCTTCCATGCACTTGTTAGAGTACATAGGAGGTTGTATAAAATGTACAATCTCTAGCTGACCTCTGAGTGGGAAGATAATTTTCCATTTTTATGTAATATTTCTGGCAAGAAAAATTGAATATGGCTCCCTCTAGAGTCTGTCTACTTTGCAGTTTCCTGCTGCCTTTTCCTTTTCTTTTTTAAAAGTGTTTTGATATGAAGCACAGTGTTCAGTTCATTTGGATTTATGAAAGTCAGTGCATATTCATTGTATTCTGCATCACAGAGTATTATGCAGGTGCAGAACTAGTGGGGCAAACACGCCATAGATGGTTCTTTCTGCTAATTCAAAGCTAATTCTCTTAATGTCAACTTGGTATTTTTTTCTTTTTTATTTGGAAGAAGAAGCACTGATCACCTACTCTTTCTCTCCTCACTTTTTTAACTGAAGAGAAACATTCTGCTTCTGACTTTGCCGGAGTGTTTAGGAGAAGGGTATAAATTAAAGCCATTTTTCTTGAAATGTGCTAATGGAACAGACTATTCATACAAGTGTAAGTAATTGTGACAAAGAAGTATTTGATCTGGTTCAGATGAGTTGTAGAATCATAGCGTGGCTTAGATTGAAGGGACCTTAAAGATCTCTATTCCTGACCCCTTGCAGTGGGCAGGGCTGCCACTCACCACCTAAGGCTGCTCAGGGCCCCATCCAGCCTGGCCTTGAATGCCTCCAGAGATGGAGCATCCATAGCTTCTCTGGGCAGCCTGTGCCAGTGCATCACTACCCTCAGCAAAGAATTTCTTTCTAACATCTAAACTGAATTTCTCCTCTTTTAATTTAAAGCTATCCCCCCTTGTCCTGTCAGTGTCAGACCATGTTAAAAGTTGCGTCCCCTCCTGCTTGTAGGCTCCCCTCAAGTACTGGAAGGCCACAATGAGATCTCCCTGGAGCTGCCTTCAAGCTGAATAAGCCCAGTCCCTCAACCTTTCTTCACAGACAGGTGCTCCAGCCCACCGATAACCTTCATGGCCCTCCTCTGGACCCACTCCAACAGCTTCACATCTCTTCTATGCTGGGGGCTCCAGACCTGAACACAGTACTCCAGATAGGTCCTCAAGAAGTGTAGAGCAGATTGGGTCAATCCCCTCCCTCTTCCTGCTGACCGCCCCTCTTTTGATGCAGCCCAGGATACTGTTAGCCTTCTGGACTGTAAGTGCACACTGCTGGCTCATGTCCAGTTTTTTGTCCACCCGGATCTCCAAGTCCTTCTCCTCTGGACTGCTCTGAGGGAGTTCTTCTTCCATTTTCTACTCACATCTGGAATTGCCTTGACCCAGGTGCAACATCTTGCATTTGGCCTTGTTGAACGTCAGATTCTCATGTGCCCACTTTTTGAGCCTGTCCGGGTCCCTTTGGATGGCGTCCCTCCTTTATATTGTGTCAGCTGTGCCACTCAGCTTGGTGTTGTTAGAAAACTTACTGAGAGTACACTCAACAAGAAAATGAAAAAGTTGTGGGTTTTTTGGTGGTTGGTTTTGTTGGTTTTTTTTTCATATTTACGTGAGGAGGATCAATTATAACATAGAAAAAAAATTTGTTTGAGGCTTTGGTTTACACATCAATATTATAGTACAGTGGGAGCTTTAATAAGGAGTATGATTTTTGCAGTATTGCTAAAGTAAATTTTTTACTAGTTTTAGTTACTCTGTGATCTTTTTGAGGTAGGTTAGTCCATGCATATACCATAGCTTTTCTGACTGGAGGATGGTTATCGTAGTCATCACAAATAAGCGAATTTTGGTTGATACAAAACTTCTTGTATTTTTACATCAGTTGGTGGACGAGTGAGTCAGGAGTTAAACTACACACGGCAGAAGATTGGAGAAGAGGCCATGTTTAACCCCCAGCTCATGATTCAGACTCCACAGGAAGACGGAACTAATGTACTAACAACAGAAGCACTCAGACAGCACCTTGACTCTGCACTTCAGGCCAGCAGAGTACATGTTTACATGTACAACAGGTAAGCAGATAAGCAAAATTTTTCTCGGTGATATGTAACTACTGAAAGTTGTACTTGTTTTTCCCTCCACATATTTCTAAGTGATTAGAATTTTTGAGCCTTTGTTTTAGGATTTTCTGATATGTCTGCCAATGGTGAGTAGTTTTGGAAGAGATTCTGAAAACGTGCCTCTGTGAGCAGTTCTACAATATTCAGCAATTGTCTTCCCTAAGAAGTGATGTCTATGCTCTCAGTATACAATCTTAGTGATGGTATGTTAATATCGAAAAGCTTTCTGTGTTAGAGATGTATTCATTCACTGACACACCACCTTGAATCACATAATGACTCTAAACGCTAATACAGTTTACTGTCATTCCAGTAGTTGGTGTCTAAAGGGAAATGAAAATTTGTGATAATTGTCAGCAGATGGAATAACAGTTATTCAGTAACATAGGTAGTCATAGTAGAGTTGAACTTCAGAGTGGCTATGTGCACATGAAGACTGGGAGCTGTGTGGTATCCAACAACAGCAAATGCTATAACTGTGCCTTACAAGGGTACCAGCTTTGGACTACTGAGATATCTCCCTGAAAAGTAGTTCTTCCAGGGTTACTGCTTATATGATGATGTGCCTAGGGATACTCTCTGAGTCATGAAACCCAGTATCTTTCAGGATATCTTTTCAGCATATCCAGCTGATGCCTGAGTCAGCTTGTGCTCAGGCTCCAACTGGCTTTTACCTGGCTCCTGCTCTGTGTTAAAGTGCCAGAAGTCACATCAGTAGAATTTGTAATACAGCTGAAAAAGGGAGGGAGAAAACCTGATGGTTTCTTTCCCTCCTGTATGTGAGTCAGTTTAGGAATATTCTAGTTCTCTGAGCCTCAAGATGAGTTGTCTTTTGGTTGCATCACTGAATGATAACTGAAGTCACAAGTGGCCTCATTTATATGAAGTCAAATTTCTGTCCTTTTAATCACGTCAACCAGTCTGCTCACCCAAAAGCAGCTCTATTTGCAGAGAGCGTTTAGAACTGAAACAAAAATATCTATTTTATAACTACAAAAAAAAATTTTTATGTGAGGTGTGGTATATTACGTTGAATAAAATTTGCCTTCCTCAGTGGTTTGCTACTTGAAGCTAATAAGTGAGTACAAGTTGTTATTTTGAATGTACGTTACATTTAAAAGATAACTTTTCAGTTATTATGGAAGAAAATATTTGTTCTTTCTTCTTATTGCAGACAATGGAAGTTGGAACATTTATGTTATAAATCAGGAGAACTCATCACAGAAGCAGGTTACATGGACCAGGTATGCATAGCAGGCATTTAATTGTAAACTTTCTCTATAATCATAATTCAACTTACGTTGCTTAGATTACATTCTTAGTCTAACTGTATATTTACCACTTCTCATTTTGACAGATTATAGAATATCTTTATCCTTGCTTAATTATCACTCCTTTGGACTGCTTCTGGGAGGGAGCAAAGCTACAGTCGGGAACTGCCTATCTATTGTAAGCATGCTTTTATTTAACTTTCTAGTCTGACTAATTTTAATTCTGTAACTGTGTATGATTTTGGGTTGCATTCTGACTGTTCATTGACATTCTGGTTTAACAGAAAAATAAAATTACAGTGTCTCTACTGAAAATATGCATGGACATCTGTAAGATGATTTGTAGGAATCGATTCGATTTCTGTATTGTTTTTCTCTCTCTGCTAGCATGCAGAAGAAACTCTAAGTTCTCAGCCGAAGCTTTAAGGGCCTTATGCTTCTTTTGGAAATCAACTTGTCTCTTTTTTTCTTAATTTACAAATAACATTGATTAATTGGAAATTTTATTTCTAAGAAAATTTCTGGGGTTAAATCTCAGATCTTCCTAAGGAACAAAAGCCCAAATCCTTTGCTAATGAGATCATTAAAGAAGCCACGCATAGCATCTTTGATGGGTGGTTTCTCACAATTTACAAGTGTGATATTATATGCCCTGAATCCTTCAAACAGTTAATTGTTGATATGCACAGGCATTTTCTGATAATTATGCAAAAGTTAGTCTTTGAGTTATTGTTTCTGTTTTGGTCTGCCTGTCTCTGTAAAAGCAATTTGCAATGGCTATCTCATAACCTTTAGGGTACATTTCTAGATGGGAAATGTACTGGGTCTGTGTTCTCTGATTGGGAGAATTGGAATAATGACTTAAGCCTGGTTAAGCAGATACGGTGTGGTTTGTACCACAGAATAAGGCAGCCAAAATCCGTTCTAGTCTGTCAACATCACAAATTCAGAAGTGGGGGGTGGGAAACGTGACAGTGATAGTAATGGCAGCCATGGTAGCAGGGGAGCTTGCTAGTCAACAGTCAAGCTGTCAGGGCATTTGAAGGAAAAGTATTGTTATAGATAAACAAAGATCAGCTGTATTGATTGATTACATCTGCAAGATGATTATTAGAGTAGTAAGAAGTAATCTGATACTATGAGAAAGGCTTTCTTTCTTCAGCCCCCTCTCTTCTTTTCTTCTCCCCTCCCCCTAATTCCATGAAGTAGCAGTTGGCTGCTTAGTGATTATTTAGGTGCTTGATAATTTGTTTTCCTTTGCTTGTGAATATATTGTATCTTGTGCAGTAACTTTGTAAAACCTGATTTTTTTATTTTAAATAACAGCAAGGCTACGAGAAAAGTACATAAACAAATATAATTAAAATATGTCTTATTTTGTAAGAAACAGCCTTATCAGCAAAAACAACAACTTCGAAAACAAACATACTTTAAAAAAATAAAACAACCCTCAATTATTTGTGCAAGTATGTTTGTTTCAGTACTTCTTTTGTCATCCTTTATTTTAATAATTCCTCCCGATTTATTTTGCAGAGGGAAGCCTCCTTTGCAGTGGATCAACTTTGACCCCTTAGAATTCTTGGAAGAGTTAAAGAAAATAAACTACCAGGTGGAGAGCTGGGAAGAAATGCTGAATAAAGCAGAGGTTGGTCATGGCTATATGGATCGACCTTGCCTGAATCCTGCTGATCCTGATTGCCCAATCACAGCTCCCAATAAAAATTCTACCAAAGTAAGTTTTCTTGTGCTTGTTTGTATCTTTTACTGGGGAGGCTGGAGGCAGGAAGGAGAGAAGCACCAATATGTAGGTCTAATTATTGACTGATGTTACCTGCTGCTGAAACAGAGTTGCTAACTTTCTGTCATTCTGTGATGCAGTAGTTAATCCCCCATTTTTAGAGTCAAGAGTACAGTTAGCTGCTGGCCAAGCATTGCAAAGTGGCAGTGTTGCATTTCAAAAGACTTAATTCCTCAGATGGAGATAACCACTGCTGAATTACATCTGCTCTGTATGCTCACAGTGGACAGCAAAACCTTCCTTCCTTCAAGTAGGGCCAATTTTGTTTACTTTGTGAATAATTTGAATTAATGGTCCCCAGTTTTATACATCTGTCTTTCAGTCAGGCTTTCAGTGAAGAAAAGTTACTGTTTGTCCAATTAATACCTAACTGATTTGTCGCTTGAGTTGCTGAGCATAATTTCTCTTTTTGGACCTCTTAGACAATCTTTAATATCAGTTATTTTATTGCATGGGATTTTGATTTATGGTACAAGTTTGTCTGAAGTTATGCAACTGATTAATTTCTTCTTTATAACTTTTTCTAGCCTCTTGATGTAGCCCTTGTGTTGAGTGGTGGATGCTATGGACTGTCAAGAAAATACATGCATTGGCAGGAAGAATTAATTGTAGGTGGTACAGTCAAGAACAGTTCTGGTAAACTTGTCAGGTAAAGAAACAAATGGTTAAAAGAAATTTTAAAGTTTTTCCCTGTTAGAGTTTGGTTATTGGGGCACATGTGTATTTATCCTTCACGTATATTATGAATCCTTTTAGGAGGACGTGCATGTCTCAAGAAAACAGGATTTAAAACAGTGATTAGATAATTGTTTAATTGGCATCACTGCTTCCTGTTTCTAACGTCAGAATGATAATGTACATTTCTCAGAAATAGTTTTTTTTTCCTGGCAGCTTTGTTGTGTGGCATGTATGTATAAAACATTGAACAGTGTTTGGAACACCAAACAACTTTGAGCATTTTTTTAAATATTGTCAAAGGAAAAAGGGGGAAAAATACAGGTAAAGTACTCACTTATTTTACTTTTCTCAAAATTCAAACTAAACTTTTTGTTTAGAATTAGTATGGAGAAAAGTATACTCTTTGTTATTACATCTCGAATATATTTTTGTCTGATAAAACAAAATACTTTTTTAGACTTTTTAAAGAAGTCATGGAAGTCAGGACTTCAGTGGGGGAAAAAACCTGTGAGAGAGAACTATTCTGAAAAATATAGGAGCTAGTAAGCTAAATGAAGCACAATTATCACGTATTTAATATAGGTGTTTTTTATTGGAAGTCTTAACATGGATTATGAACTTTTTTTTACATTTTCATCAAGCATTGAAGAATTATTTGTTGCAGTAAATCTTTCGCCAATTAAGCTAAAGAATATGCTTTTAGTGAAAAATAAAGTAGTTCTTTAAGCTTCTAAAATTGTTGGATACATTTGCATATTGTGGGAAGTCGCCATGGATAATTGTTGCCATTGTGTACTCCTCCCAATTTGCTAGACACCAGGAGTTAAATAAAGCATTTCTCTCAACCGGTTAAAGAAGACCAAGGTTTTCAAATGACAAATTGCCAATGACTTTTACAAGATCTTATAGAAATAACTGTTGTGTCATCTTCACAGTAACGTGTTATCCGTTAATCATGATCCTTATAATTGATTTGTACATTCTTTGGTCCCCAAAGTGATCCTGTAAAAAAATAATGGTATAATAAACTTCAGTGAAACTGAGTTTAACCTCAGCACTTAAAAGACCCATACAGCTGCACCAGATACACAGTTAGAATAATTACACTTTATTCAATTTTAATATGAATGTGTGCTCTATACAATCAAGAGCTCCTACAAGCTGCTATTAAGCTCTCGTTTGGGATTTCATGCCATTTCGTAATATTCTGAAAATACTGATTTTATGCCTCTTCCTCCACTTATTTCTCTGTGTTATAGTGCCCAGGCTTTGCAAACCATGTTTCAGTTAATGACTCCTAAGCAAATGTATGAGCACTTCAAGGGATATGAATACGTTTCACATATCAACTGGAATGAGGATAAAGCAGCAGCAATTCTAGAAGCCTGGCAGAGGATGTATGTCGAGGTAAAACTGTAAATAACCTAGATACCATAGTATAAAATCTTACTGAGATCCACTGTCCCTTGCTATAGCTTTTTATAGTATTCCTTCAAAGAAGATGCTTAACTAAAACTGAGTTATTCCCTCCCAGTTTGAAGTTGATTTAGTCTCTTTTTTAATTGAGAAGCTGCTTCGTTATTCACATATGTGAAGCCAGGAAGACTTTATTGTTTGGTGTCTTGAACATGTCTGCTTGGCTGAGAGTGAGAAGGAACTGAAGAGCTACTTGGAATTTAAAAGCAGTTGGTTAGAATGATTATTCTAAAGGTATCTGGAAAATATTAGCTAGTCATCAATTGCTCTCCCAGCAACAGTCCGGGTGGGGAGGCCACGTGATGGTGCCTGGCCTTTGTGTCCCAAACTGTGACCTCTTCTGTGCTGCTTCTGACCTTTGTGAAATAGCCCTGCTGTGGGGGAAAGAGGAGTGCTCTGAAGAGCATGCTGGCCTTGGATTAAAGGCAAGACTTATTCAACAGCAAAGTTATGGAAAGAGAAAGCCTTTATGCTGAAATTGAAATCATCTGTGAATACAGTAGACTTTTCTAAAGCATGCAGGTTCTTACTTGATAAACAGTAGCTTTCAGGAAGTAGTTATGGAACATACTTCATCTAGAATCAGCGAAAACTCTTGTGTAAGGTTTGTGCTATAACAGGAACATAAAGGCAAAAACAGTTTCAGGTGTTTGCTGTAGAAAATTTTGGTTGTTGTTTTTTTTTTTTTTTAATTTACACACAACTGCTTTTTTTATTTTTCTATTCCTAGGTTGTTCATCAAAGTGTTGCACAAAACTCTACTCAGAAGGTGCTTTCCTTTACTACAACTACCCTGGATGACATCCTAAAGTCATTTTCTGATGTCAGTGTTATCAGAGTAGCTAGTGGCTATTTACTAATGGTAATAAAACAAATTATATTTATTTAATTGTTTCTAGAAGTAGTGCATGGTTTAAATATCTGCTTTGTTCTTACCAGTCAATAGTCCAGAGCAGTTTTTTCATACTTAAAAAAAAACTTGCTATTTGTAAAGTTTTGTCACTTCAGTGTGAAGTATCTAATGTGTCTATTCTGTTTAAACAGGCTTGTAAAGATGTGTGTGGAAGAGAGGGGTATCACTTCTAAAAAATAATCCATTCTAATACTTTGCTTTTTTTTTTTTCTTCCCCTTTTCCCCTCACCCTGACCCTTCCTTTCAGCTTGCCTACGCCTGTTTAACAATGCTGAGGTGGGACTGTGCCAAGTCTCAGGGTGCCGTGGGGCTGGCAGGAGTCTTGTTGGTTGCACTGTCAGTGGCTGCAGGCTTGGGTCTGTGCTCACTGATTGGAATTTCCTTTAATGCTGCCACAACTCAGGTATTTAGGAGCCAAAAGTCTGATTACTAGTACTTTGTTAGTGAATGAACACATATGAATCTTTGGGGAAAATAAACTACCAAATTATTTGTATTGCTGTTTTACACTTGTGCTTTTCTCCTATTTAGTAACTTTAACTGTGAGAAATTAGGTGATGATGTCAAATAATATTAAAGAAAAAGACAGATACTCAGTGGTTTATATAATTATTAGATTCTGTATACTTTTTTCTGTGTTCCTATACAAGTCAAAAGCGTAAAGTTATTTCAGCTAACCATGTAATAGCAAGCTGCATGGTAGATCATAAAACAAGAGTCATTGTTTTTACTTGTTTTGTTTTTTCCCCAAGGTTCTGCCTTTTCTTGCTCTCGGAGTTGGTGTAGATGATGTTTTCCTTCTAGCTCATGCATTTAGTGAAACAGGACAGAATAAGAGAATTCCATTCGAGGTAATGAGAAAGTGGGGAGTTAGGGTGAAATAAGAGGCTTCCTATAGGGAAAGATGCTGAATTAATAATGAATTAGTAATGATTTTAAACAAACAACAGTTGCTTTTTTTTTTTCTTTAGAGGTTTTTCCCTGATTTGTATAACTTCAAGTTTACTCAAAATGTCAGTAATGTAAATTTGAGAACAAACTCAAGTGTGTGTCTTACATTAAAATGGTAGAATGCTTTCAATAGAAGGACACAGTTTTAGAGCAACAATGAGAAGAAAATTATTATCTGTTACCTTTATTTGTTATGTCTTTAATTTGTGATTTTAAGGGTTTTCTTCTGTTTTGCTTTCCTATCCTTTATAATTGACCATGACATTTCAAAGCATAACATTCTTATTATGAAATCTAAGATGTCATCACTTCTGTGATCTTTTCCTTTTATTGACCTTTGTATCTTTCATTCAGATTTCATATCCAAAGTACAAATCATTTAAAAACAATGTAAATTTGCCCATTCTGTTACGTACAAGCAGTATCTTCCCTGTGCTCTTCGTAGATGGTTTAGCATGCAGACGTTACAGTGCTACTCTGCTATAACCTATTAGGTTGAGAAAATCTCCTGTGCTTGCTTCTGTTGATTTTCCTGGGTGGTTGTTCCTGGGTTTGGAGTTGTTTCTATGTTGCATACTTCAAGATATGTAGATATATTATGAACTTATGGTGTTAATGCATGTTTATTTCGTCTGAAGAATGGTAACAGATGAACATCCATTGACTCCATCAGTAGACAATACATCCTTCTTAAATTGCAGATAATTCGATATAATGACAGTATTAATTCAGTTTTGTCTTTTGAAGCTAGAATCAGATTTGATAATGTTTTCTTCCCACAAAAAATAAACCAGTATTTTATGTGTCGTCTGCTTTTCTCCTGGACAGTATACTTTCTTAGTGTGTTTTTTATTGAGGTACTCTTAAATACGCACTTGCATTTGGAATTTCCTTGTAATAGTTTTTCACTATTGCTGTGTTGTATCTGTGGAATGACCGTATCATTTGCAGGACATTGTTTTATTCACATGACTTTTAAGATACATTGTTGAGGATATTTTTATTTTTTTATTTTTTTGCAGGACAGAACAGGTGAATGTTTGAAGCGAACAGGAGCAAGTGTAGCCCTTACATCTATCAGCAATGTTACGGCATTCTTTATGGCTGCCTTAATCCCTATTCCTGCTTTACGAGCATTTTCACTCCAAGTAAGTTCATGCGCTACTTTGTTTGCTATCATATGTGTTCCAGTTGTGGGAGACCAGTGATGATACCTGTTAGTGACAGTAGTAAATTCACATTCAGTGCTTCTGCAGGCTGCTGAATTAGTTGCTATCTGCCCTTGATTCTGCTCCTCCTGTGGAATTTCTTGCATTCTATTAGCTGATGGTAGAGTACACTGCCATTCCACAATTGAGTTAAGTGCAAAAACCGGGATGCGTGCAACTAAGAAGAAACAAGTCATTAGAAAGATTTGCATTGTTACTGCAGTCAAAATCATTGGACTGTACTTGAGTGTATACATTAATGTTCCTAAGTGGGAATTCAATTCTTTCATTCAGGTTTGCCTGATTTGCTGCTTTTTAGAACTGTAACCAACATTCAGTGACAGCAGCAAGAATGCACTTGCCATCATATATATATATATACATATATATATATTAATAAAAACTTTGTTGTACTGCCATGCTCCCAACGAAGCCTGGAGAGAACTTCAGGAATTTTATATTACATGTACTTTGAGAGAAAACATGAATTTTATGGGCTGAAATGTGTATTGCCCTCTCCTTTTTCCCTCCATCTTCTTGTATTTGTTTCTGATAATATGCCTTCAGAAGGATGAAATATTAAGAATGCTGAAGAAAGCTTCTTTTTTATAAACAAACTCCTTGAAGAAAACTTTGGGAGTTTCCTATCAGACACTGCTTTGACACACAAGCAGTTTATAGCACTGTCTGACATTGGTGTAGAACAGGCAAACTGTAATTTTTCAGGAGTCATTTTTCTTCTGTTGTAGAGTGGGTTCTTCTATTATTTTTCATTCTCCTGGAGCTCTTGGCTACCCAGAGGAAGCAAAGATTTTAGTTTTTTCTTAATATGTGGCAATTAATGCTGTTGCCAGAGATTTAGATATGCCTGCTTTAAGCTGTAAAGTAGTAAACTTTACAGTAGCAGTAGTGATGGCAGCAACGTGACCAATAAGTTTTAATAACTCATTTGCCATTTTCATCTCAGTGGGCAATTTGGTATTGAACAATGGAGGAAGTAAAGGTCTCTTCAGTTTGCTGCACAGTTGGGCAGGTGTCTGTGGCAACTAAAACTATGGCTGAGTCCTGAGTGGTTAGCAGAATTTAGCTTTGCTGACTTGCTGAAACCCAGATGTCTATTCTGTAGGTGATGTAACAGTGAGTTATAATTGTAGCAAAGACCGGTCTCAGTATGTGAAGTTTATTTTTGAAGTGTAATACTTTGCAAGAAGTGTTTTGTATCTTCTAAATCTGTAGTCAAGATTCAACCATCCAACATTTACTTTAAATACCTAACAGGATACTGGACATCCTCACCAGGAATCAGGGAAGTGTTTTTTTCCTGTCATAGTAGTAACTATGCTTTTGTAGATGTTACTACATCCTAAATGCATCTCATAAGAAGTACTCAACAGAGATTAGCCATTTTGTCCTAATCATAGCTCTAAGTTGTTCAGTGGGAACCAACAAAACTAGTTCTTTCTTCTCTAATCAGATTTTGCTCAGCCTCTCATCTCATTCTTTGCATCAGAACATGAATGATTGCCTTTGGATAGTAAGTGGAGACAACAGCTGCAAATATTACTGTAATCTCAGTACAAATTAAATGTACCTATCCTGAGGTATTTTCTTCTTACCTACTATCACCATATAGAATGAATCAGAAAAGAAAAAAAGCTGTCCACAGAATAAAATGACAAACAAGAAGATCCCAATGAGATTTCAATATAATCACGTATGAACATGTCAACATCATTCAGAATGAAAACACTGATCAAAGTCTGTTTTAAGGCAGTGATTAAAATAGAACTTATATGTGGGATTGCTTGGATGTTCAAAAACTAGCATTTAAATTGCTGAGTCCTTTCTAACATTTGTAATCTGTCTTTGGCTTTTAAATAGCAACCCCATGCATGGGTAGCTCCGGAAGTAATGCCTCTTATTTATTTCCATGGAAACTGCAATAGATACAAAGCGCACAATAACACTGTTTGATAGAGCAAATTCTCAGCTACAAAGCACTATTTTACAATGTTGTCACCACCATTAGCTATGCATTTTTGCCAGCAATGAACAAGAGCCCGCATGCTGCACTCATAATGTCTTCACGGCCATCCAGAGCATGGCTTGTCTTTCACATTGGTGTCGTCACTGCTGAAAGACATCACCCGCAGCCTCACTGTTCTGGCATCTGCTACTTGGTCTACAAAAACATTCAGCAATTGTTGATGAATGTCAGTGGATGCCATTTTTTTTTCCACATGGAGGAATTCAATTCCATACCTTTGCTTCATATGCACTTCTGTGTCAGACACTACTTTATTAGACAGCCCCTCTGCAGCCATTGGTTGCACAGCAACAAAATGTCATGGAACATCAGTGAGAAGGTTCAACCACCACTGCCATTCCACCACTATCGGCCTCTGATGTTGTGGCCCAGCATAATAAACTGGGTGGCATTACTTACAGAGCAGCCCTCATGTATACAAATGATGTGAAAATATGCAAAAAAGGGCAGCTGAAGACCTGTACTGAAGATAAATCAGGAACCACTATCCCTTATTGTTGGAAAGGAACATCTATTTTTTGCTTTGTCTAGCTTCACCAGGTAAAACTGAAGTCAGATCATGCATTACTTACAACATTCAGAATCAGATAACCTTGGCAAGTTTCTTTATTTACACTCTTTTTTTCTCCCTTTCTCTCTTGGGCTTGTTTAAAGAACTCATTGCTATCTTTGATTGCCTTTGGCTCAGAAGGCAACGAAATATTGCAGTTTACTTTCCACAGTGGCTACTTTCTTCTCATCTAGGTAGTGAATTTTTAACAGATGGGCTTAGAAAAAAAATTGATCTTGACCTTATTTTACTCTTCATTCACTTTTCTTAAGACACTACAAGATAATTGTCAAAGTTTCCATAGCTTTTGAGGCCCATTTTCTGTAAAATAACCCAGCTGCTGAGGGAGAATAAATGATTTCCTGCATGTACAAGTCCATCTTTTAGCTGGAAGCTCACATTTTGCGTGTCAGTGCTTTCTTCTTTTTCAGCTTCTGTTCTGTTTGCCAGCTAAAGCAGCTTATTGGTAGCCCTGTGTTGTTGGTTTACTTCATGGAACTTAAACTCTGCAAGCTTGCTGTTGTTTTTGGAGTTTACTGGATTTAGCTCTTGCTGAGTTAAAAACAAACAAACAAAAGATCATTTTGAAAGTGAGGTTTTAAAAATTATGTTATGTGTTATGTGGCTAGAAACTGTGTTACTTTCTTGACTGTTTACATTTTTTTCATTTGTTGATCTGATTAGCTCCTTATTGAAACAGTTTTAGGCTTGAAGAAGCTAATAGTTTCTCAAATAATTCACCTATAAGAAAGTGCTCAGAACTTTGAGGGAATAGGTTTCAGATATGTTTCATTTTTTAAAATTGGGGGTGGATGGGATAGAGGGGGGTTATCACAGAATCACAGAGAATCAGAGAACTCTACTTAGAGTGTTCAGAGTTCACAGTAGAAATGTCTTAAATATTGTTCTTTATTTTGAGTGTAAATGAAGGAGGTATGGCAGAGTATAACTACCGTTGGACTGAATTCTTTCCTCAGACGAAATGTTCAGACACCTTTATGGAATACATTCTGCACCAAAGAAGAGAATGCACAGCTTCATAAAAATTCACCTAACTTTTCTTGCTTATAGTGGAAACTTCCTCCCCAGCAGTTGAGGAATGGTGTAGATTTAGTAGTGAGTAGAGGTGGAACTTTGCCCAACAAGTCTTAGCAGTAACTTTTTCCCTCACAGTAAGAATGACAAGTTGTTTTTTTTTTCCTAAATGTAAAAGTGCATTACCAGGTGGTGGTGGTGGGTTTTGTGGACAGAAAGAATGTAAGTTTTTAAACTCATTCAATTATCTTACTCTGCTGAAGTGGTTTGTCCCCCTCCTTTTACCCACATCTTTTAGCTTTCCCTGCTCCTGACAAGAGAATTTAACAAGCAACACTAAAGCCTAAGGGGAAAAGGAAGGGGGAGATGTGAGACTGTGCGATGTCAGGGGGGAGTTGCAGATAGGCAGTGGTGGAGTGGAAGTTTCCCTGACAGACCTCCTCATCTGTTCATCACCTCTAGCTATACAGCACACACAGTCTCCTTGGGTGGGCTGCCAGGAATGGCAAATAGCAGCACATACCTTAAGCAGGGCCCCAGCCTACCAGCTTGGCTCCCTTCTCCCTTGCTGCCTCCAACACAGACTGCCATTCTTCTGTTTCAGTTAACAGTTGCAGCAGCAATAATATTTTTAGGCTTATAAAAAGATGCAAAATTGGAGCAAATTTCTCAGAAAATGACCAACTTTTTTTCTGATTAACGCAATATTTATTTTGCTTCCTTCTGATCTCATTTCCTTTAATTTCCCTGTCTAATACTGTCTTAACTTCATTGATTTCTCAGGATGAGAGTCTAAGGCTCTTCCATTTAATCACTCTTTTCTGAAGGGATAAGAGCAGATGCCCTTTTCCCAAAATACTAAGCATGCTTTCAGCTTGAGTAGTGCTAGCAGATTGCCCCCACTCTGGAAGCTGTGCTACCGTAGATTTGTTGGCGCTTTTCAGGGAATGTGGTCATTACAGATAGGGAATATGGCCATGAACATTTTTTGTACGTTTTCATTCTGAGCCATCAGTTGTCTTACCTAGTATTGGGAGAGGAGGTGGTGGCTGATGTGTCATATCAGAGACTTAGTCACCTTCACTAGTTCTTCCTTCTCTGCTAATCTGAACTTGATCTGCTCTCTTGTGTCACATATTTCCATATGCTTCTGGAGCTGGGGATGTGCAGCAGGAACTGGGAGACATACTGAACCTTGTCAAGTCACAGGGAGACTTGACAAGGCAACAGGCAGAACTGATGAAAGAGCAATGTTTTCCTGATTTTGAAAACTGATCGCTTTTGCGACCTTGATATGTTGGTAAGGTAGGTGAGGGAGAGAAAGCCTGCAACATGCTGGAAGTGTGTTAAGCTCTAGGGATCTGTTTAAATACAAATCAGAATGGAGGTGATTGTTTAAAAACATTTAACCTTTGGAGATTAGTACTTCAGTAATGATAGGATGCACTGGAAAACCTATTTGATTGTAGGAGGAATGCCATGCTAATAAGCGGATTTACTCTTCGTAGTTGCATTAGTTTTGATTCTTCATTCAGAATTACCTGAAAATGGCTAATTAATTTTACCTCTGCTGTACACTTAAGTATTTGTTCTCAGGGGTAGCAGTGTTTGAGTTTCAAGGATTTTGGTGTCTGAAGAGGGAACCGAAAAGGTATGAACTCTTTGCAGAATTTCACAGAGCAGGAGTAGAGGAATTTGTTGGTTTTTCAGCCATTCAGGGAGAAGTAAGAATTATTCTCAGACATCAGATGAGATTAATTTCAGTAAAACTTACATTTTAACATTTTCAGTAAAATTTAGCTCATCCTTGACAAAAGAACTTTGTTAGACACAACTGATTATTCATGTCAAATGGGTGATATAATTTTCAGTGGTTTAGTAGCAATAAAAAAAAAGGAGTAGTAACCAGGTCCAGCAACACCTTGTTTGCAACAACAGCCATTTGTTTTTGTGACAGATTCAGTTTATTCTGGAGAGGATCAAAAGGAAATCACTTTATCTCAAAGTCTTAGCTATGACCTTACGTACCTTTCTGTGTGACCATTTATAAATAATGAAACAGTTACTGGATCTTTTCTCTCAAATATGGTTAAATGATAACTAGGTTTTAAGTAATAAATAAACACTGTTGCAGTAGTTAAGTCTACAAATAATTAGCAGGACCAAAATATTTAACCAGTCTGAAGACAGCAAAAAAGAAACAACAGTAAACACTACGTTTGCATTCAGTGTTTTTATGATTGAACGGCTTCAGAACTCTAAAAATCATTTAGTAGATTAATACTTTGATTTTGAAAGATAAGAGAAAAATTTAGTACCATGATAAGTCAGGAATTTTTAAAACGTGAACATCTACTCAGCTACGAGTTTTGAAGGGTGATTTTTCAAGATCAAAAGCAGCTACTTACTTGTTTTTGAAGAATGACAGCGTGTTTATATCAAGTGCACCACTTGATTATTTTTTTTTAATATTAATTTTTATAATTTCATTATTATGAAACTAGATTGTCTGTTGCTCATTTAATAAAATAGAAGGTTTAAAATAGAAGGATCTCAGTTGTGTTTTTTCATTTGTTGATGACTCTACCACTGTGTTTTTTTTTCAGTATATCTGTTACTATACTACTTGTTAACTTCTAGTCTTACCTGTGCTCAGGTTTCCCTTTTTGACAGCTAGAGCCCTTAGTAATTCCATATTACAAGTAAATGCTATTAATAATAATGATAAATGCTGTGCTACATATGTTTATGGAGATTTCCTGAGAATCTCTGTATGGGAAATAGTTTGAAGTACGGTTTAAAGGTGGGTGTGCAGGGATTTTTTTTTTTCTTCCTTAATTAATGTTCACTTTATAAATTAAAGCAAGTATTCTTCTTCCAATTTAAGATGCATTATTGTTCCAGTTAAAGATTTTTGATAGAGTGGATCATTAGTCAACTTCTGATAAACACAAATACATAGATTTACTATGTGTTGTTGGATTAGTTTTGCTGCTTCTTAGAAAATACTGCAAGATAATCCCAAAATGTTACTCTTTCTGACTGGACTTCTGAAGTCTTTCAAGTGCATAATATTAGCAGTTTCATTAGAGTTTGATGAACCTTTTCTTCATTATTGATTTTAAAATATACTTTTATGTTTAATTAACTTCACAACCATTAAATGTGAGAACTTCAGTCCTTATTCCAGGTTTGCTTGTGCTTCCATCTTTTTTATAATGGCAGACTGAATGGAGCAGGATCTCATGCAAATGGGTGATTTATTAATTCATGTCTTTTCCACTTTAAAAATCGTGGTGCCACTACATCTCCAGGCACAGACACATTAAAACAGACAAAGTTTAGTATTAAAAGAAACTAATTAACTGCAATAGGGCTACCATAATGAAACTGAAAAGTAAAAATATAACTCCCTGTTCCCTTGAGGAGAGGCTTGAAAGAATCTAACAGGTAGGTATGATAAATGAGTGGGTAAATGGGAACTGAAAGGGGGCTTAATGCTTTGTAAAAATGGTGGCCTCCATGAAGCTAAGCATCAATACTGCTTCTCTTATGATTGATCTCTAGGCAGCAGTTGTGGTGGTATTCAACTTCGCGATGGTTCTGCTAATTTTTCCTGCTATACTGAGCATGGACCTTTATCGTCGAGAAGACAGGAGGCTGGATATATTCTGCTGTTTTACAAGGTGAGAGTGTGTGACAGATTGATTGATGAGGTGTGTCCTTTTGTGGTCATTGAGTGCTACTGTTCCTTGTCAAGAGTGGGTGTTCATTGCAGCAGGGTCAGTATTTTATTGTCTTGATCGTATTGCTAGTGACCAAAATGTTTGCTACTATGATCTGTCTCTTTCTGTATTTAACCTTTTGGTTTTGATACCAAAGAGAGAAAGCACTTTTCAAAATTTGTTTTAGTGAGTGGAGAGAACAAGGAGTTGATCACATGACAGGACTCTTGCATTCTGTTTCTGATTAAGTTATATTTTCACTGGACGACTTAATGTGCTTCAATTTTGGAGGCCTAATTCTCAGAAGTAGGAGGCAATCAGACTGCTCATGTATTCTACCACCAGTAGTTTCACCAAGCATTTATCAGAATTTGAGCCTATTTATATATGAGGAAATTCAGTTAATAACAGCTTGTTTTGTTTAGGTAAGCAACATTCTGAATTCCTCTTTTTTTAGGTAGGTTTTATTCATTTGATGAAAAATATACCATTTTCTGTCATCAGTTTGTCATTTCTTATTTACAGGAAGAGATTTATCTCTGTCAATTAAAAAAAAAAAAAAAACACCACCACAAACTAGGTATATACTATGTTCTCGCTTAGACTAAAATAAAGAGAATGCTTCAAAAAATACTTCTGAAATGTTCTGTCTTCATTTAGCCCATCCTACCTGGGCAATGCCTATGCAGGTTTGCATATGTTTACCTCATTTTCAAAACATTCAGTGTGTGTGTGGTATGTGGTTTCAAGCTGCCTCCCAGAAGTCTGAGATCTTATGCAGAAGGCTCAAATATTATTTAACAATTACTTCAGTTGTTCGAAACAAAAGAACTCAGTATTTTATGTGTTTACATTTTCATTTAACTAGCCTAATTCTCAGCGTGGGCACACAAATGCAAACTCACATACACATTATACATTCAGAGTGTGTGTGACTACCTGGCTATTGACCTGATTAGCATGTATAATTAATGGATTTACATGAGTCTATCTCAATGTCTTCAGACAAATGGTGGTTTCTGCTTTATTGAAAATAAGAAATTTGTGCATATTTACAGTTAGAACCATGTCTAAGAAGCATCTGCGTTTAGAATTGGAGAAGATTCATGTCAAAGCATGATAATTAACATAAACCATCTGAAAGTAGTAGAAATGGTTTCAGGCAGAAGCAGATTATCCTGCCTAGTCTGATTAAAATAAGAATGTAAGCAATGTTTTTCTCTTCTCTTACAGTCCGTGTGTCACTAGAGTGATTCAGATCGAGCCTCAAGCATATGCAGAAAATGACAATATTTGTTACAGTCCTCCCCCCCCGTACAGCAGTCACAGCTTTGCACATGAAACTCAGATTACAATGCAGTCTACAGTGCAGTTGCGCACTGAGTATGATCCTCATACACAAGTGTACTACACCACTGCGGAGCCACGATCAGAAATATCAGTACAGCCTGTGACAGTGGCTCAAGACAGTCTTAGCTGCCAGAGCCCAGAAAGCACAAGCTCGACAAGGGATTTGCTTTCCCAGTTCTCGGACTCCAGTCTGCATTGCCTTGAGCCACCCTGTACAAAGTGGACACTCTCAACTTTTGCAGAAAAACATTATGCTCCATTCCTCCTAAAACCAAAAGCTAAGGTAATCAAAGAACAATTTACCTGTTTGTTGAAAAAAGACTTCTGCATTGCCCTGACAATAATAATAAAGGAATAAATATTTTGCAATAAATAATATTAAACTAAGGAATAAAAAATTTGCAA